>JAGFPH010003161.1:0-13946 GCA_018207615.1 Philaenus spumarius | reverse complement strand
TTGTATCATCTGTAATGCAGCTTATGTAGGCCAAACAGGCCGTAGTTTTAAATGTAGGTTAAGTGAACATGAAAGAAGTTGGCGGTTGGGTCATAATGACTCTAGTTTCTCTAACCATCTAAAAAATCATTTAGTGTCAGATTTTTCCAATAACATTAACTTTAAGATTCTCCATGTCAATGATAAAAGTAGGAAATTAAATTCCTTGGAAATGTTAGAAATTAAGAGATTATTTTGTACAGATGCTAGCCTAGTACTTAACGATCAGGTAGAATTTTTGTCCAACTCGCCTCTACTAAACCCATTGTCAACCTTATGACCATACTCACCCCACGCCCCCTTCCACTATATTTCCTTTTTCTTTGTTGTGAGTAACTGTTCTATGTTTTAAACACGTTTGTTTTCTAATATTCTTCAGTCTGTAAAACTGCCTCGTCAATGCCGTCACGGGCGAAACCTTGGTCGGCAAGACTCAATAAAAAATTGTAGAACTTACAAAAAAAAATTGTGTTTGTCCTTTAATCACAAATACAAATAATTTTATAAGAATTATTTATTAAATATTTTTAAATTCAAAAAAATAACACATATATTGGTTATAACCTTAAATAATGTATTTGAAATTTTTTAAACTAATTTTGAAGAATTCTTAATTTTATCTTTAAAAGGTTAAATGGGTTAATCACTATTTACAATGTCTCAACTAATAAAGAAAAGACAACATAAGATCTAATGGTTTCCATATCCGCACACTTTCACTTTTATATAATATTTATATTATGTCGGCTCCAGAAAACCACAACTGCACCGTTCTGATATTTGAAAACAACTAATTCTCTTGGGGTTCCAAGCCAAGCACGCTTCTTCTTTGAGAGCGTCCTGGTTATTGTGTCACAAAGCAACGGTGTGACACATGCAATCCATGTGAGAGAGAGATATGATGGGACAAATAAATTCATATAATAAAGAAACAAAGAGTGAAGGGTCTAGTAAGATAAGAGACGCAAGATCTAGTAATCAATATCTAGTAAATTATATTTATATATAAATATATATATAAATAAATCAAAGATGCAAAACAAGTAAATTTAATAACTTAAATATATGTAAAGATGAAAATGCAGACTATAATATATAAAACTAAAAGCAGACTTAAATTTCAATAAATAAGAAAATACATTGGTAAACAAAAGTGTGTTACATACTTGTGTGAAAATTGAAACATTGGTAAAAAGAACAGTGTGTATTAAAATGAAGTTTAAAACAATATATATTGGAGTCACATAATGAACAGTTATAATATATTTAAAAATAATTTACAAAAAGAACTACCTATATCACATAATCAAATATAACACAAATGTCTATAGTGAAATAAAGATACGGTTGGTAGTGCTGGTAAGCAGCGACGAAGTTCTGAAGACGGTGTACGTCTTCACTAGCTAGACAATATGGCGTAGAGATGAGTTGATCAGAGGTGTGCAGTCTATGAGTTTTGTTCCAAATATTGAGTTTTTTGTAAGTGAGAGTAAAGAGTTATGTCTCAAAGTTGACTTTAACAACGTACTAAGTATGTACGCTTAGTCGTCGAATTTTATCAAGTGGTTTAAAAGGATTCATCAGATAAAGATATGTGACCATGTGTGCTTACCAAAAATGACAATACGTTTTGAGAACTTCTTGTGACATGCAAGTATAAAAAAGAAAAAAGTGAAAACCTAGGTACATCTTGAACTTTTTGAACAATCTTTTGTAAATTTTAATAATAATAAAATATAGTAATTTTCCAGTCTGCTCTTAAATTCAATTTTTTCATATATTCTAAATTAAATTGTGTCTCATTTTTCATAAAATCTTAAGTTGTATGTTCTGTGACAGGTACCCCTTAACTCATAAATAATTATAAGTAATAAGTAAATATTAAAGGGTCCACTATCAGCGGACATAGTATAGGCTGGCTAAAGGTACATTGCTGAGAGGACGATTCCTAGTTAACTAAGGGAGGGAGACGCTAGAGAAAAGCACCGAGAGATGCATCAGTTAGTCTGGGAGTGAACGCGTCCGCGTTTAGACTCAATAATAATGGGGGATTGATCTTGCTTTGGCCTCATGGCGTAACGTTAGTTTAGGATAGGAACCAACAGAGAGTCGTTGTAAAATAATGGTTCAATAAACGCTTTAATCGACCATGAGTTTACCGCTTCTTTAACGAACCTTCTCGCCAGCACCCATCCTGACAACGCCCGTACGTCCGCGCGAGGACAGAAAGGTACAGCCCGACCAGGGAAAACGCCGCTTCAGGATTCGGACACAGGAGAGCCGAACCCAACGAGGCGGGGCCCGTTACAACTGGTGTCAGAAGTGGGATTCTTCAAGGAAAAAAAGGTAAAACTTCATGGTCTAAAATTTTTTTGTAATAATTTTAACTAAGTAACAGATTTTTTTTGAAAAGTTTTAGATTTATATAATTAATCGAACAAATTTTTTTTTAAACAAAGCTTGAATACAGTAATTAATTATTAATAAATGTTAAATTATTAATAAATATAAAGTTATTAATAAAAATAAAGGAAATCATGCATGATAGGTTAGAAAATTTTTACTAACGTAAACGATATGCGATAGTTAACTACGCATAAAGGAAAGGCATAGTATTTGGGGCAGCTAATGCTAAACCAAATCGCTACTGGACAAATCCTAAAGTTTACGGGAGTAAAGGTTTTGCGTAATTTAAGATATGAAATGTGTTTCGCGGAAATATGCTGAGTAATATTGGGAACACGCGTCACTGATGACAATAAAAAAAGGTTTATGTGAAATAATTATTATTTATAAAATTAATAAATAAGTTTTAAATTAATAAATTAAATAAATTGATACAATACTAAATTACAATGGCGGACCAAATACCAATAGACGGTGTAGAATATTCGGTACAGGAGGCGTTTGATTTATTAAACCACAGATGGAGGCAGACAACGGAAATAAATGAAACATTAAGGGGGGAATTAAGACAAACAGTACAGTTTAATGAAACTTTGCAAGAAAGGTTAGCCGCGGTTGAAACAAATGAAATGGAAGTATCAAGAATAGCAAATGAAACAGTAAATTTATCAGACTTACATTTAGGTTTGGTGCCAGTGTTGCCGAGTTTTAGCGGAGAAAAAAGGGGGGAAACGGTTAAAGATTTTTTGGATCAAATGGCGGATGTCGCATCAATTAGTAGATGGAAAGACGGAGAATTAATTAAATTAACTAAAATGAAACTGACAGGTATAGCGAAACAATTCGTAAAAATAGATTTAGCGTGTCAACAAGCTCGAACATTCTATGAATTTAGGGCCGCGTTCGAACCCAGATTTCAAGAAAAATTGCCAGAGAGTTATATTTATGAACAGTTGTCGCAAACCAAACAACGGCGGGGCGAGCCTATAGAGAATTTCGCAGACAGAATTAGACACATTAATGGGAAATTAATTCGAGTAACGGATAACGAAGCAGCTAATAAGGTTTTGCGGGAAGACGCGGATCGTAGAGCACTAGATACATTTACTAGAGGATTAACAGGTGAATTGGGGAAATTAACAAAACTGATATTTCCGAAAACCTTTCAAGAAGCAGTAACAATCGCGATCGCAATTGAAGGTGTTAACATGGAATTAACGGGCGCTGTAGGTGGTATTCAGGAGACAATAGGCCAACAATTAGATAAAATAACTAAATGTAACGGTTGCGGGAAGAATGGGCATACGTATAACGAGTGTAGATTTGTGAGACAGAATTATAGAGGTTTTGGCACACCGAGAGGATATCAAGGTGCACGACATGCGCCGCGGTTTTCACCACCACAATCGCAACAACAATATAGGCACCCCAACGCAAATCAGCAAAGTAATATACACTACAGGGGAAATTCGTTTAGGGGAAATGGAATTTTTAGGGGACATTACTCGCAGAGTCAATACAATAGGCCACCAAGGTTTAACAGATATAATAATGTAAGATTTCAGGACATGGGAGATAATTTTTCAAGAATAAGCAATCAAGACAGGGCAAGTTATTACAGGGCAAATGAACAGCAGAATAAGTTGGATTTACAAGATAATATAGGATACGAAAATTTAAAATTTATACCAATAAATAGGACAGAAGGGGTTTACAAAAACAATGATGTGTCAATTTTAGCAAAAATTAACGGCAAATGGGGTAGAGCTTTGATAGATACGGGAGCAGAAATAAGTCTTCTAAACCAAGATGTAGCTACGAACATTTTAAGAAATGATGAAATTATGGTAGCAGGGGTGACTGGAAATATTTTGGATATCTTAGGTACACAAATCACAGAAGTTTTTTATAACGAAAACGATTTTATTAAAGTTAAATTTCACGTATGTAAATTACCACTGGAATATGCTGCAATTTTAGGAAATGATATTTTGAAGGCTAACAAAGTAATAATTGACTTAAATGAAAACACTGTTACGATAAATAAAAACAAAGTAATAATGATGGGATTTGGGAAAATAGAAACTAAGTGGCCCATAATCACAAACAACCAAAATATTAAATCACATAAAATTTTGAAGGATAACGCTGCTAAATTACAAAAATTTCAAGGAAAAATAAAATCAAATTTAAGGAATAAAAATAAATCTAAATCCAAATTATTACCTAAAGGCACTAAACCATCAAAAGATGAAATTTTAAAAGGTCAGAACGAACATTTGGAATATATTCGAAATGAACACGAAAAATTAGGCCAATCGAAAGAAAAACGGGAATATAATTTATTTTGTAAAACAGATACACAGATACCAGCACTAAGTGAAGTCATGGTTAAATTTACAATTAGAGGATCTAAGAATAAAAATTTTGCTAATCCTAAAAATACTACAGAAATATTAAACCGAGACGTAATAATAGAACCAATTGAAAACCCACCATTTAATATTTTGTGCGCCAGGACTTTAATAAATTTACAAAAATCTAGGACGTGTTTTGCAAGAATTTTAAATATATCAGAAAACGAGATTAACTTAAAAAAGGGAACTTTACTAGCCAGATTAGACACGGAAATAGTAACAACGGAGGGATCTTGTAAAGTAAATATGATTTCAGAACAAAATTATAAGGATTGTGAGTATGAAACTTCGCAATTAGAGGCTGATATTGAACGGAAGTTACAACATTTACCAGAACAGGAAAAATTAGAATTTTCAAACATGTTATTTTACTATAAAGATATATTTAACAATGAAAATAAACAATTGTCCGCTATTAAAAATGTAGAATACCGTATCGACACAGGGTCAGCCAAACCAATTTATGTACCACCACATAGGATTCCGTATGCGCAAAGAAGCGTAGTTAGGGAATTAGTTGACGATCAATTGAAAAAGGGTATAATAGAGCATAGTTACAGCCCTTGGAACAGCCCTATAGTTTTGGTAAAGAAAAAATCATTAAATGGGGAGGTTAAGTACCGGTTTTGTGTGGATTACAGGAAAATAAATGAAGTGATAACACCGGATGTGCATCCTTTACCTAGAATAAGTGAGACAATAGATTTATTGGGCGGTTCGAAGTATTTTTCAGTAATCGACATGCAGGCAGGATTTCACCAAATTACTTTATCAAAAGATAGTCAAGAAAAGACTGCGTTTTCTACGTCTTGGGGTCATTTCCACTATAAAAGACTTCCATTCGGCTTAAAAATAGGTCCTAGTGGATTCCAACGAATTATGAATAATATTTTAATAGGGCTCAGAAATGAAATATGTCTACTTTATCTAGATGATTTAATATGCTTTAGCAAAACCATGGAAGAACACATAAATTCATTAGATAAGATTTTTGCCAGGTTTAAGGAATCAAATTTAACAGTAAATTTAGAAAAATGTAAATTTGGAGTACAGGAAGTTAACTATTTAGGATTCTTATTAAATGAAGCCGGCATAAGGCCAGATGAAAAGAAGGTAGAGGCGGTAAAACACTTTCCTATACCACAAACAGTTAGGAATGTACGGCATTTTCTCGGCTTGGCAGGATTTTATAGAAGCCACATAAAGGATTTTTCAAAAATTGCAAGACCATTGTTTGATTTAACTAAAGATGGTGTAAAATTTAAATGGACTACTGACTGTCAGACAGCATTTGAAACATTGAGAGATAAATTAATTACAGCACCAATACTTAAATATCCAGATTTTACAAAAGAGTTTATTTTAGCGACAGATGCATCAAAGGAAGGGTTAGGTTGTGTTTTATCTCAGGAAATCGATGGCAAAGTTCACCCGATTGCTTTCGCTAGTAGAGTGTTACATAATGCTGAGAAAAATTATGACGCGTCTACTCTAGAGATGTGTGGGGTTGTATGGAGTTGTAAACTTTTTAGGCCATATTTGTTAGGGAGAAAATTTAAAATCATAACAGATCACAAAGCATTGTGCTATTTAACTTCTTTAAAGGACCCAACAAGCAGAATTTTACGATGGAGTTTAAAATTGTCAGAATTTGATTATACAATAGTACATAGACCTGGAAAATTACATACTAATGCAGATGCTTTAAGTAGGAATGTAGGGCTAACTAACGTAAATTTAGTACAGAAAGAATTTTTGCCAATAATAGACTTAGACGAAATTAGGAAAGCACAAATAAAAGACGAAGAATGTCAAATTTTAAAATCACGTAAAAATTATAAAACAAGCCCAGAAAAAGTAATCTATTTTCAATCAGGAATAGAAAAATTAATTCTAATACCAAAATTATTAAGAAATAAAGTAATTGCATTACATCACGACCTAATTACGGCAGGGCATGCGGCAGTTAAGAAAACTTTGTGTAGAATAAAACAGAAATTTTATTGGCCTAATATGGAGGGTGACGTCACGAATTATGTCCGCGCTTGTAAATCTTGCACTCAGCGAGTTGATTACGGTAAATCAAAAGCACCTTTGGGTGACATTTTTACAGAACCGGACTTACCATATAAAGTAATAGCCATGGATATCGTGGGCCCTTTACCAATTACTAAAGATAAAAACAGATATATATTATCAGTAATAGACCATTTTACACGACATGCAACATTTATCCCAATAATAGAACAATCGGCAGAGGTCATAGCCAAGGAATTAATGTCAAAAATAATATGTCTTCACGGAATTCCAGAAATTATAATAACTGATAGGGGTTCAAACTTTACTTCTGAATTAATGCAAAACTTATGTAAATTACTAGGGATTAAACGAATTTTGACAACACCGTATCATGCAATGGCCAACGGACGAGCGGAGCGAACACATAAAACAATATGTAAAATGTTATGTCATTTTGTAAATAATAATCAAGACAATTGGTCAGAAATTCTACCTTACGTAACTTTAGCATACAATACTCAGGTACATGAAACGACAAATTATACACCTTTCGAACTACTCTATGAACGTAAAGCTAGTATACCGTTAGAATCAACATTGAAAATTACTGAAGACACTTTTATTTATGACAATTATATAGAAAACGTTAGATCACATTTAAGCGAGGCATATGGTAAAATGAAATTATATCAATCAAACCAATTTGACAAACAAAGGAAAAATTATAACAAAAATACTAAACAAAATCAATACTCAGTAGGACAATACGTGTATTTATATACGCCTGCATTGAAACGACACAGAGTAAAAAAATTAACTAAACTTTGGCGTGGGCCATTTGAAATCCTAAAAGTTCTGTCTAAATTTAATATTATGTTGAAGGTCAGAAATCGTGAAGTATTGGTTCATGTAAACAGAGTTAAACCATGTTTGGAAGTAAACAATGGCAAATTGCAACCAAAAAGTAGGAAAACTAGGAGAAATAGGCGGTTAAAAAATGCTACAATCAACGATCTAGGACAAAATTTAGGAATAGGGACCTTAACAACGGATACCACGGGTACAACAGCTACGAACGCCACTAATGATGTAACTATACCTGATATTCATGCAGCCAGTACAAGTGCCATAGTACCAGCACTCATACAACCACAAGGTAGGCCAATTCGTATAAAAAAAAAGCCATCTCGTTTTCAAAGTTTTGATTTATCGTAAAAATACAAAGACATAAAAATTACAGAATATGTTCATTGGTATAAATATAAATAAGTATAGTTAAGAAGTTACAGAAGTGCAACTTCAATGTATCATGGTGAATAGGTAACTATATGGGACCTGAATTACCTAATGGAACACCCTTTATATGAACACAACACTGTAGGGATTCGTTTAAATTGTAATTATAACAGAAAAATTAAAATTTTAACAGTAATGATGTAACATGGAATGATAATAATAATTAATTAAAATTACTTAAAGCTTCAAACAGAATTAAACTAAATATAAAGTTTTTGTTAGGCCTAATGTTTCAATACATTCAGTCAGGAACAGAGACAGGCAGAGCTCATGGACTCGAGAAGCGACGTGTGTTATCGGGTTACATTGCTGACTCGGTAAAACACGCTCGACTGGAGAGCTTTGTGCAAGTTTGTAGCGCTGTTTAATTTATCATGGGACAGGAACAAAAACTTTGAAATAAATTGATTTTAAAGTACTTTATACATTAAATAAAAACAAAATACAATTAGATAATGTTATTAGACATCATTAGGCATCGTGTAAAATTGTTTTAAGTAAAAAATAATCTTTTTTTTAATAATTAAAAATAAATAACGTTTTTGGGGGTTATAAATTATTGCTAGCCTTGAAAAATCAACGATGAGCAGTGCTGCTGGGACTTTGCATAGCTTGAATTGTCATGTAGGGTTCAAAATTGAATTAAGTAGGTTTGGAACACATACTTATATGACAAAGTAAAGGTGTAAATCCTCCTGACGGCATAAGTGTCTCAAAAAGGTGATCAGAAGGACACATAGGGTTGTAGACTAGAAGAGTCTTTAAGAAGGTTATTTTTAATAAGGGTTAAAGGTAGAATAATGATTAAATTTCTATCTATTAAATAAATAAAGTTTTTTGTACTATTACAAACTTTAATAAAAGTTAAAGTTAATTCATAAAAGTTTTTAAGGAAATGTTTTAATGGATAATAACTTTTGGGTTTTATAAACATTTGTAGTTAAGAAACTAAAGGATTTGTATGCTATGTTAAACTAAAAGGGTGATTCATAAAATTTGATTTTCACGCATAAACAAAGGAATTCAGAATAGTTTTAAATATTGAAATGTTTTGGCTATTAAGTATGACATAACAAAATAATGAAGGAAAATAATAGAATGAGGTCAATAAATATTGAAAATGTATAATTTGTTTATACACTTAGAGGAAACTTTTGAAAATGAAAAAATGTCAGTTAAGTGAAATGATAATAAAATGTTACGTTTTTTTTATTCAACGAGTACAGAAAAATGGTTTACGAGTAAAACTGAAAAAGTTAAGAAGTATAATAAATGAGTAGTCTAAGAACGTTTGTAAAATAAACAAATTTTTTTTTAATAAAAGAATATTTCATAGTTATGAAAAGGTCCATAATTGAAAGAGTTAAGTGGAGTTATGACTTGTTTAAATGGAATTAGGGCGATTTCAGTATTGATAAGGAATAAAGATATTTAAACGGGTTAAAGGAGTACTTACAAATAATATTGTTTTGCTTAGGAAATAAGGTGAAAAAATGATAAGGTATATTATAAAATAAAAATATATAGTTGTACAAGTTTATACAAGTTAGAAGTTTAAGTGGGTGAATGTTATTTTAATTTGTTGGAATGAATATACACTAATTTGAACATTGTCTTAAATAAGGGTAAGTATACAACCCTTCTTCATTTCCGGCACTTTTGCCACATTTCTATGCCTATCCACCTACAATTTTCACACTTCTAGACAATGTAATTTAAATTCATGTATAGTCCGGACAATAAGTTTAAATAAAATAAATTTGTAAAGTTTTTTTTCTATTTCGATATTGGTATGAATGAATGAATATAAATGTTAAAGGTGAATATTAATCTTTGATCTTGAATATCGATAAATATTATATTATGATTGTTTGTGTATAATTTAAATGATAAATGATTAATGGGAAAATGTGTTGAATTGTTACAAGTAAATCAAAATAGTGCTACTTCATTCAAAATGTATAATAAATTGAATATGTAAATCATGTGATCGACGAATATTCTTATATAAATAAGTGAGATTATACAGTAATGGTGCGACGTGCTAAACAGTTTAAGATGTATCAAAACATTAAGATATGAACAGTTTATTAATTATGATTGTACTACGTTAAGTAGAAAAGTGCGGCGAATAAATATGTTTTATGATAAGATTAATAATGAGGAGATAAATGTGAAATACTATAATATTATTGTGTGTACGTTGGAATAATAAGTAATGCGGATTAAATAAATAACTATTTAGATATAGTCGACGACGGAAGACGTCAAAGAATGTCTTCGAAATATGTATTTCAAATATGCGCGAATAAGAAGTTTTATACATGAATTGTATGAAATGTGGATTTTACATCAAGGAATTGAGTAAAATTATGTACAAATGCTATACAAAGCTATTTTTAATTGTAGGAAGAATGTAGACGATGTGATTTGAAAGGTCACAAAAGGGGGGGTGAGTTATAATAAAATTGTTAAAAATATATTAGCTATTAACGTCATGGGGTAGAAAGAAAGATTATTTTTAAGTTTCAATTATAAATTATATACTGCATTTTTAATGTAAGCCAGAAGTGCCGATTAACGTGTAGCTTCAATATTATTCAGCAAACGTAGATAAAATAGGATTAGTCACAATATAAAAAGGTTCATAGAATTAATTGTTGATGTAAGAATTTGTCACGAATGATTCAGAATTAACAGGATGTCGCAATGCTGACATGCTGGGAATTATAGCAGTCTAGAAGTTAACAAGGAAAACTGTGTACGTGCAAAAATGTGCAAACTTGTTAAACCACTGCGTAGAAGCAATGCTAGACTTTACAGTTTTAATTTAACATTAACTACGTGGGTATAACTGGAAATCTCAACTAACTTAGAATCAGAGGAGGGGGTAACTGTGGATAATCCACCATACTATAGTTAAACTCTATAAGCCTTTTTATCATACGTTGTTGTTTATCTTAATTTAATTTTCAAATGGAGTTAATACGAACTACTATATTATTAATAATGTTCTTAACAGTAGAAAAAATAATAAGGGAATAGTTTTGAAAGATTAACAGATGTATTATTAACAAGATCTGAGTGGACAGTTGTGATAGAATTCAACATTTCAAAATTAATAGTTGCAATTATATGGTTGAATGAAACAGTAGTAACTGAGGACATTTTTTTAAAATAAACTAACAAATGAGTCATTGGGGAATTTGGAAGAGATGGATAAATTTAATTCAAATGGAGTCAGGTTAGATAGGTTACTTCTGCACATTCAATCAAAGAAAGAAAATATTAAAATTATTAGGAATGTCAGTTGGACAATGTATGGAGTATGTAGCGTGATAACAAAAGTGTTAATATATTATGTATACAAAAAAAAAAAAATATCATGTTTAACAAATGGAACATTTAGATGTTGTTTAGATTCTCAGAAACAAACAGAAGTACGGTGAGAAATATAGGACAGAAAGAAGAAACAAAATGGGATCTACAGGACTTAAGGATTAGAATGTGACCTGAGAAGGCCGTCTCATAAGCTGCCATGAGTAGAGATATTTCTGTTAATCTAATTATTTTTTTTACAGGTTTAGAATAGGAAGGGTTAATAATTTTTTTTTTTAATAAGAAGTATAAACGAATAATAATTAAGTGACAAGTTTCACATGAATGAAAATAATATGTAATAAAAGAAGAAGTTAACTTATATAATGGAAAAGTAGGACAATGAAATGAAGCCAAGTTTAAATTATTTGCATAAAGGGATGAATGAGGAAACCTGTCCCAAGTGAAATATCATAATTGCTTCACAATGCATGATATAGTAGCGTTCAAAACACAGGGGAATAATAGACAAGCAAATTTTTTTTACAACTAATCTAAAACTTGCAATTTTTTTTCCATAACAATATTAAAATTTTGGAAATACAGGTTTCAATTCATGGTTCTACAGGTAATGAGGGGTTTTAAGTTATTTTTTGAGGAAATGTTATAAAGGTAATTGAGAGAAACGTAAATGCAATTAAATTGTTTTAAATGATAACAATGAAATCTACGAAATATCTAAAAAGTTTGATGAATTGAAAGAGTAATTAATAATTTGAAATTTAAAGAAAAATGATATGTTGTCATGTAAATGGCCTTTTACTCACAATAAATGTTTTTTGTTAATAGTAAAATAATGAGGTGTGGAGAGAGGGAGTCGATTCATGAGCATATATGAGAAACAGACACAATCACATTCTTGCTACCATGTGGGAGACTTACAAGTTTGGAACTGACCAACCAAACTGCTGTTGGAATCTCCATCTGCTATGAGATAGAATCCAACGCACTCTAACAAACAACTACCACATGAGTACAATTTTACAAATATAATAGTTAAAATGAAGTGCCTGTTCAAAGTTTTACATTTTTATATGTTATACCAAATTCTAAGTACACTTTTAAGCTATAAGCTATATTTCTATTAATTAATAAATTAAGTTGAATTTATAAGGATGTGATGGGTTTGTAATGTTAAACAAGGATTATTTTTTCTCTTTTATTTTTTCAATGATGTTAAATTAAGATCAATTTTGGATATACAAACATTAAAATATTTTTTTCAAGAAAATTTTCCATTTATCACAATAAATAATTTTTGGATACAAAACAATTTTTTTCTACATATTTATAGTTTTAATTTAAACTTTTATTACAAATAAAATGGTATATATAATAATAATAATAACTAAATGTTTATCGATTTTTTTAAAAAACAATTTTTTTTGATAAACCATTAAAGATAGCAGCAATGATTTTTCTAGTTGTGACAATGGAGGGGAATGTAACAGCTTTATGCCTTTTGGAATAGCTTATTTTTATTTCTAGTTTCTTTTCAATAAATAAGACAAAAAGGGGAAAGTATAAATTGATATAAATTCAGGGGGCTTTGTGGGATACAAATTTTGGGGTTGTAAATTAAGGGGATAAAAAATAAAAGAAAAAGCAAAGTGTATGATGTTTTACATAATCAGTTTTCCACACGGAATAGGCTGTCTACAGGTCACCTCATTTATAAATTTGTTTGTAATCTCACTCATACAATATGTAACTTCACTCATTTAAATCATGTCACCTTGATTTTGATGGAAATAAAACTACAATTAGTGAAACTTGTTATTATAGTGTTTAAGTAGTTGGAGATTTTAATTAGGTTTATTGGAGAATTAAGTTTACAGGGTTATGTTTTTCTACAATACTTCCTGTTAACATTGGACAGCTTTGTAAAAATGTTTTTTCTTATGAAGATTGGATTTATTATATGCAATTAATAGCTACATTTGGTCATATCAATAAACAATGTTATTTTGGAAATTGTACTAAAGTAATGTGCAAATTACCTTTGTATCATTAGCATTAAGTACTCTCTGTTGGTTACCATGAACGATAATAATTGTTTAAAATGTTCACAAATTGAATTTGTAATTTTTTTAACATTGTTGAATTGAATAGTTATACCTTATATTTTTGGATTTTAAGAAAATAGTTTCAAATGACTTAATGTCATAAACTTTTAAATAACCTAGTGTTTAGTATATAACAAATTGCAAGTAGACCAAAGCAAGCATTTTTTTGAAAAAAAAAAGGAAATGAAAATGATTAACGTCGTGAATTGACTAGGAGTTGGGTGTCTCAGTTTTGATTTTGATTTTTAATTAAGTTTTTTTGGTAATAAAAATAGCCAATGTTTATTTGTTTTTTTTTGTTAGAATCATTTTTGACATTGTGAGT
>JAGFPH010003160.1:132296-146637 GCA_018207615.1 Philaenus spumarius | reverse complement strand
TGGTTTGAAGAATCGAAGTCTGCGACAACAGTTCAGCGTAATTTTCGTACCAAGTACGCTAAAGATCCTCCTAGTAGGCCTACAATTTATGAGTGGCATAGGTGTTTTGTAGAAACAGGGTGCTCAGTGAAACATAAAGAGTCCTCAGGTCGTTCAAGCACATCTGACGAAGTCGTTGAGCAAGTGAGACAAAGTTTTGTAAATAGCCCTATGAAATCGACCCGGCGTGCATCTCGTGAGCTACAAGTACCACATACGACGGTTTGGCGTGTGTTAAGAAAACGTTTGCACTTGAAACCATACCGATATTCGCTTTTACAAGCAATTAAAGACACTGATAAGATTGCCCGTAGGAACTTCTGTGTGGATATGTTAAATCGAGTGGATGATGATGAACATTTCTTGGACAACATAATCTTTTCTGACGAGTCCACTTTTCACTTAAGTGGCAAGGTAAACACACATAACTGTAGGATTTGGGGCAGTGAAAATCCACATGAAACATTACAACATGTTCGTGATAGCCCTAAAGTGAACGTTTTTTGTGCGTTGAGCAAGAGGAAAGTGTACGGCCCCTTTTTTTTCCAAGAGAGAACCATCAATGGGATAGTGTACCTTGATATGTTGCAACAATTTTTAATACCACAGATCGATGAGGATGACCGACAACGAAATGTTTTCTTTATGCAAGATGGCGCACCACCACACTATCTGACTGACGTCCGGGATTTTTTAAATAACCGCTTCCCAGGTCAATGGATTGGCCGTGATGCGCCAATTGCATGGCCCCCCCCCGTTCCCCAGACCTGACACCGCTAGATTTTTTTTTCTGGGGTTTCATAAAAGATATGGTGTACATACCTCCTTTGCCGGCCACTCTACCTGAACTTAGAGCAAGAATTTACGCTGCTGCTGAGCAAGTTACACCTGAAATGCTAGTGCGAGTCTGGGAAGAAATCGACTACCGATGGGATGTCTGCAGAATAACCAACGGAAGCCACATAGAACATCTTTAGTTTAAGGCAGCGGTTCCCAAACTTTTTCTTTCCGCGACCCATTTTAGCCCATACGTTTTAGCCGCGATCCCCTAAAAATAACGTGCATCGTTGTGAGCAGCGAGGGGCTGAGAGAGCGCAGGTGTCTGTGGGGGGGGGGGAAGAAGGTGGGGCTAGCTATGGCAGAGGCAGTGGAGGGGTGGAAAGCATCCAGCCCAGCCCAGTTCGAGTTGAGCAGTGGTTCGAGAACGTACGTGTCTTGTGTTTTGTTCGCTCACGTATTGTTTGATTTTGTTCTAACTATGGATAAGTTTGTTAAGCGTGCAGGTCCTTCGACTTCTCATGATGATCATGAACAGAAGAGGGTAAAGGTGAGAAAGTATAGTGACAGTTATATTAAGTATGGATTTACGGTGCTCGGAAATCGGCCACAGTGTGTTATTTGCAGCGAGTTGTTATCGGCCGAGAGTATGAAACCTTCCAAGATGATTCGCCATTTAGAAAGTAAACATCCCAGTGTTAAAGATAAGCCAGCAGATTTTTTTGAACGTAAGTTAACTGCTTTAGATTACCAGAAAAATTCAGTAGTTCAGTTAAGTGGAAATAATATGAGCAAAAGTGCTTTGCTATCATCGTTTTAAGTGGCTTTACGAATAGCAAAGAAAGGTAAACCACACACGATTGCTGAAGAGCTCATTCTACCTGCTGCTCAGGATATGGTTTCAACTATGATCAGCCCAGATGCAGCTAAGAAGCTTTCAACCATCCCTCTGTCGAACAACTCGGTGGGGAGGCGCATAACCGAGATGGCTCAAGACATAAAGGATCAGTTGAAAACAAAGTTGCAGAAAAGTGAGTACTTTTCCATTCAAGTTGACGAGTCTACGGACGTGTCGAGTTTGGCGCAGTTTATGTGCTTTGAGGGTGACGGTAGTGTGGAGGAAGACATTTTATTTTGCAAACCTTTGCCTGACCACGCAACAGGTGAGGAAATGTTTAAAATGTTCATGTCTGCAACCGATTCGCTTCAAATTGACTTTCAAAAGTGTATTTCAATCTGCAGTGATGGTGCCAAAGCAATGACTGGAAAAGACAGTGGTTTCGTGAGACGGATGAAAAATGTCATGCCTAATGCCACTTGGGTTCATTGTTTTCTGCATCGCCAGGCATTAGCTACCAAGGTCATGCCCACTGAGCTAAAAACAGTGTTGAACGAAACTGTTAAGTTAGTTAATTTTGTAAAAAGCCGGCCATTACAGTGTCGACTGTTATCACAGTTATGCGAAGAAATGGAGGCACAGTACAAATGCCTCTTGCTTCACACAGAGGCAAGGTGGCTGTCACGAGGGAAGGTGTTTTCTCGAATGTTCGCTTTGCGCTCTGAGCTTAAGGTATTCTTTCAAGTTGCAAACAAAGACCTTGCCGGTTTTTTGAGTGACAATGAATGGCTGTTAAAACTTGCTTATTTAGCGGACATATTTCATCATCTGAACGATCTCAACGTTTCCTTGCAGGGAAGAGACAAAACCATACTTTTTGCACAAGACAAAGTCAATTCGTTTTTAAGGAAATTAGCCATTTGGTCAACCAGGGTTGAGAAGAATATATTTGAAAACTTTGAACTGACAAATGAGCTTATCACATCCCTTGATCGAAGCGATGAATACTATCCCGACATTGACAACCTGTCCAAACTGGTTACTACTCACTTGCAAGGTCTACAAGAGCAGATCCTTAGCTACATTCCCGAGGATCAACACACCGGTTGGAACTGGGTGCTTAACCCCTTCTACGAGCAGGCTGTGAACGAGGCAGACTTAAACCCACTGATTCATGACAAACTCATCGAGCTATCATGTGACAAGACTTTGCAACTGTCCTTCAGCACCCAAGATGTTGACAAGTTCTGGCTACAAAGAAGAGCTGAGTAGCCAAGCTTAACATCAGTGGCTCTGAGAATCATCATGCCCTTTGCAACATCCTACCTCTGCGAACTCGGATTTTCTACATTGGTCAACATTAAAACCAAGGCAAGAAATCGACTGGACGTAGAAGACGACCTTATTGTATGTGTATCTAAAACTAAGCCAAATTTTAACAAACTTGTTGACAAAAAACAGGCTCATGTTTCTCACTAAAGAAGTCTTTTTTACTTAGAAATGTATTAACAATTACATATCAAAATTACTAAATGATTCTGTTTTGTTTTGACAAAATCTGTAAAATATATTGATATTTTGTAAATGTACAAAGTTATTTAATTTAAAATTCCCGATGGCCGTCTAAGTTTAAGTACATAGTTCAACATTATTGGTATACATCTCGCGACCCCTTTCCGAACGGCCCGCGACCCTCCTGGGGGTCGCGACCCCCAGTTTGGGAACCGCTGGTTTAAGGTAAAAAAACTTGAAGTTTTTTCCTTTAAAATAACACCAAAACCAGCTCTGTACCTTGTTTAATAAAACTTATATGAATTTTTAAAGTTGAAAAGTCATTTTTGAAACACCCTGTATTTATATGGTATTAATAAAATGATGCACTAAAACGTAATTTAAAGTATGTAGAAAATTTGCAAAAATTTTTTATTCAAATACCATTTATACAATACTGGTTATAAAACGTAATTTAAATCATATCGGCAACAGTCTGTAAAAGAAAATTAAGCTCGAATACGATAATATGCACCAATTTTAAGAAATACGATGTTAAATCGAAAATCGTTATTAAATCACATTAACGAAAATGTACAAAACAACTACAAAGTACAACTTGCACTAACTTTATGAAAATACATTAACACAGAAAGCCATAAGTTCTGAAAATTACTGTGGTCGGCCATTAAATTCCAGCATTAAGGACGAATATTTTTCAAATCTCTCAAAACTCATAAGATTTGTGGACCCTTTCCTATGTGTTACATAAACAACTCTTTGAGTCTACAAATAAATTTACCTTTTGTTGTTGTTAGAGTTTGTTTCCTCTAGACCAGCTTACTCTGTGGGATTCCACAGAGAACCAGGCCATTTTTACCAGGATTTTCTAAGGGACTACGATATTCAGAACAGTATTTCGAACGTCCTACTTACTATACAAATCTTAATATACTTTGTTATCACTAATTTACATTAACTGTGGAATGGAGTTAATAATATTTATTATTAAAATCATGAAAGTGCATATCCTTTTTTTAATGTTTAATGAATATGATTAGGCTAATACAAACACAAATGTTACATTGAAAAATGAAGGCTATAAGAAAATTTGTTTTGTTACAAGTAAAAAGTCCACAAGGGAAAATATTATTTATTAAAAATCAACAAATAAAGAGAATTATCATCAAGCAAAAATGTAATTCTTGATATTTTGATGTTGACGGTCAGAATCTTTTGCAGTCAAGGAGTATCGCATCAATGTTAGCAGGTTTTGAAGCAACTGCAGTTCTTAAAACGCTGTCAACGTTGTAGATGGTGAGCCTGGATCTGAGATCATTTTTTATACATTTTAATTTGCTGAACGTTGATGAAATAAAATACCTTTGCACAGGATTGTAGTAAATTTAATTACGTTGTGAATGATATAGCTCAAAAATTGCACACGGGCTTATGAGTGGGAGAACTTGCGCAAAAACCTTACACGGATAATGAAAAAATAATTTATCATGAGCTTCCTATCAATTTTGTTCCTCGTTCCGGGTACTGTACCTAAATTACCTTTGCACAGGATTGTAGTAAACTTAATTACCTTTCGAATGATATATTTCAAAAATTGCACACGGGCTTATGAGTGGGAGAAATTGCGCATACACCTTACACGGATAATGAAATAATCATTTATCAGGAGCTTTCTATCAATTTTGTCCCTTGTTTCGGCGTCTGTACCTGAATTAAGTTTGCACAGGATTGTAGTAAATTTAATTATGTTTTGAATGATATAGCTCAAAAATTGCACACGGGCTTATGAGTGGGAGAAATTGCGCAAAAACCTTACACGGATAATGAAAAAATCATTTATCAGGAACTTCCTATCAATTTTGTTCCTTGTTGAGGGGACTGTACCTGAAATACCTTTGCACAGGGGCTTATACTTATATAGGTACCCTTAAATCCCTATCCAAAAACGATTAATCGGTATAACTCCGTCATTTTGAATCGGATCAAAAAACAAAAAAAAAGTGTATCTGAAGAATCCTACTAAGACCCTTTCACCAAAAAATCAGTAATTTTGAAGCATATTTACTACCAGTTATCAATCCGGGAGTAAAACATATATATATACTAATGAATTTTGGGTATAGTCTCTAAATGGTCTGAAACGGATAGAAACAAAGTTTTACCCTCCTCCGACGAACCGTTTTCAAGTTGGGTCGAGTGTAATAGCTCTTATTTTCTTAAACAGTTCTGTTATTTCGTACAATCAGAATTATTAATCATAATGATAATAATCGTATGAAAAACAATTTTTGTTTGAAAATTTAAACAATAAAATAAAATCAGAGATAATTTATCTTGAATGTAATTTATTTTACAATTAAAGTCCACAAATAAAAAAAAAAAAATGCACAATAAAAGTACAGGTGATAATGTTTTTTTTTAGTTTTTCATTCCACAGCACACTGGATTTGTTTTTCTTCCATCAACAAACAAGTCGATATGAGATATATCGCCCAGCAGTTTCTGATGACCTGATAATTTTTACAACCTGTGAAAAGTAATATCAATGAATTAGTTTACAAAATCTTATATTGACTTAAAACGTATAAATTCACAGCATAATTGCTAAGAGTTATACATTTTATTTATCTTGATTTCTTTAAAACACGAATTTTCAATTAGAGAGGTATGCAAAATCTGAAAACTCTTGAGTTGTAACATAAAATAATTCAATATCATCCCAATCTCACTGTGAAGAATACACTTCATTTTATGGTTGTACTTTTCTCAATTTAACCATAATGGTCATAAAATGTTACATCAGAAAGAGAAGAAGTTTTTCAAACAACTCAACAGGGAATTGATTAGGTTATTGAAATGTCTTATTCAAATCATATTGACGCGAAAGAGAAATAACTTAGTACAGCAGGGATTAAGTTTGTTTTACTACCTAACTAAACAAATAAGTGTAATTGTATAAAAACATTAACATAAATATATTGCTTTTGTAGTGTACATGTTTTGTAAGTCTATAGTCAACTGTTAAATTACAAACCTAAGACAAACAATATATTTGTAATAACTGTCATAAAGTTAGAAGAAATACCAAATAAAAAAAAAGGTTAATTTTTTAATAAGTACTTCCCACACACATATTTCTTTTAATAATTTAAAAGGATACTTGATATATCGCATACTTGTCTCTGGTTCGCATATATTACAATTCTGGTTCATTCTTGTTACTAAAACTCTAAATCTCGCTACATTTTATTCAATAAATTCTCGTTTCTTCCTAAACCTCCAATCACGTCTTTTTCTCAATGTCGATAATTTGTATTAAAAAAAAAATTTATAAGCAAAAAAAAATCTCGCACATCTAGTAATTTTATTTTTGCTTTCAATCAGTTTTACATATGTGGATCATTGAGAACCATGAGATTTAATGGTTTGAAGAAGATAAAGCCTCACCTTAAATTATCGCCTATACTAAAAAAAGTAACACTGTTTATGTGATAGTGATTGATTACAATAATTGTTAAAATTTTCAAATCAATTCTTTAAAATGTTAAATAAAAAAATTAATGATAACAGCAGGATGCAATATAATAAATTATCAATATATCTGTAAAAAAGTAATAAAAAAGATCGAAATCATAAAAAAGAAAAGAACATTTTATAAAATTTGCATTTAAATCTCTAGATAGTCCAACCAGACTAAACAAATATACTCTAAATCTGTTACATTGATATTCAACCTGTTTCAAGATGGACCTTAATTATTTGCTTTCACGTAACAATACAAACAGAAGCTAATTATTTTGACCACAACAAAAAGCATACATTATAGGATTAGCAATGAAAAGTAAAAGAAAAACCTAACTTAAATAGTATTCCTTGCTGCTAAGAGGAACAGTCTAGAGAGGAACAAAATTCGCACAATAGCAAAAAGAGGCTATATATATTACGCCAATACAAATTTATAATTATATATTCTTGAAAGGATGGTATTCAATGTGTTTTATTGTTTCGAAACTGAAAATATAATGTTATTGTAATATATTTTTTGATTAGATAAGTTAACCTAAAAACAAAACCTGAAACACACCATGCAAGGAGTTAATAAAATGAGTTAAACACACAAATTAAGTAAGGAATTAATTCAAAACAAATTCTAATGTATTTTAAGACATTCCTTTCTCAACAATCTTCAATATATAAAACTTCTTTCTTAACAACGTACATATCTTTAGTGAACATTTAAGATCCATCCGATGTAAATATGGAAAAAACCATATAACCATATTTGAAAACCTTATCTTGACAATTTATAAACTTGATTATAAAATAATGTGGTCTAAATATACTACACTTTAGAACATCATGTATATTTTATTTGGACTAAATACATCGCTTTTATTATTCACACTAGCTGACCCGTGCGAAGCATTCGCATTCTAACTTACATAAATCCCACTTAATTAAAGTACACACCGTATATTTAGTATCGTATAGTGCGTATATTAATTAAAAATAGCAATGAGTTGCGTAACGGCAGCTCTCCAGCTGGGTATTGTTACCATCAGTGTTGCCAACGCCAGGAATATATCCCTACAACTTACTTAATCTTACATCGCTGTTAGTTTCGCATTCTTTTTATTTCTTTTTTTCGTATAATTGTATTTTGTATATTTTTTCGGTGTAGCGGTTAAGGAAAGCTTTAAAATGATGCCTCATTCATGTAATTTGATGATGTATTAAGGAAGTTATGGCGTACCGACAAAAAATTGCCTTGAGAAATAATATATGTGATAGGTTAAATTAATTACGTATAATATAAAATGACCATGTATGACACTGATTAACATTATTTAGGGGAATGGTTTTATGTTAACAACAAAGAGTATTTAAGCAAATTAATTGTTGTTTAAAATAACTTCAACTATAACTTAGTCATTTTTGCTTTTTCTTTGTTAAACAGCAATGGCTGGTTATTTTCTTAATACATATGTCTATTTTATGCCAATTAGACTAACGAAGACGGGAAGTGAACAACTCACAGAAACAATCACAGTCAACACAAATGGCTTGATTCGAATATCGAACTCTGATGTATGAAGTTTCCATCTTGCCTACTGAGCTACAATAGCTTGCTAGTGGTTTTACTTGCTTGTTGGTAGAAGGATATTTGAAGCTGTTTTTAAACCAAATTTAATGGGATGATAGCGTTTAATTAAATTTATACTAATTTCAACCAATATTTAAAAAAAGAAGATTCCTGCTATCAAGTTATTAAATAAACTATGTTATTTATCAGTCTTTGTGGATGTTTAAAAATAATTTTTGGGATTGCGACATGAACAGAAAATATTGAGATGCTAGCATCCTAAATCTGGTAAGTCCTACACATTTTTATATAGCAGATGTGTAAACATATTAAACATAACATAATAATAGCTCACAACAGTGGTTTTGTCTTTTTTATATCGTTCAAGCAGTTATTTGACAAAT
This sequence comes from Philaenus spumarius, assembly GCA_018207615.1. Classification (NCBI taxonomy): domain Eukaryota; kingdom Metazoa; phylum Arthropoda; class Insecta; order Hemiptera; family Aphrophoridae; genus Philaenus; species Philaenus spumarius. The sequence goes on along the minus strand of JAGFPH010003160.1, from coordinate 137,984 downwards.
TTGTTAGCTCAACTGAAGAAACACTTTAAAGCCAAGGCATTTTAGACGCTACACACAGTGTCTGCTTTTACCTGACCCCTGCGGAGACCAAAATAACGACAAATTGGATCTCCAGTTTGAATACGAGGAAGATGATTCTCTTTCAGATTGCTATACGAGTCAAGGATATAAAATCAAAACAAAAATAAAAACAACACAAAATAAATTTATATTAAAATGAACACACTGACAAATAATAAAATCATAAAAATAATTTAAGAAACATTGTATAGCAGATTAAAGTAAAACTTACATATTTACCAAGCATATAGTTCTATAAAATAAATAAAAATGTAAATATCATGGAATTTTATAATATTAATTTTATAGACTTTAAGACTGTTGACATATTTGTACTTTGGTGAGCTTAAATTTAATTAAGCAGATTAAATCTTTATAATAAATTCTAAAACACAATTTCTTTAAAATGTAAATTAATTAAACTAATATTTAATACTAATTAAATTTAATATAAAAATCTTAACAAATAATTTTAAAAATGTATACCACTAATAAAGTTCTACGGGTTAGTTCTTTATAATCATTTAATTTAAAAACTATAAAAATCAACTTCTTTTATTTTATCATCCGTAAAAAGGAGAAATACATTTTACTTTTCATGAATCAACAAGGAATGTTCCTCAATGATGTTAAAACTTTTACAAATTCTTCAAACATAATATATAATTATCGATTTAGACCCGAAATACAATCTCAACACAAATAAAGTTTTCTATGTATGGTAATTCATATTTTCATAGATTTATACCTTGCGCAAAGATTCGTGGCGGCTGAGAGCTTAGGACAGTCGGGGAGGTGTCCCTACCCCTAATTAGCCCTCGCTCGGTCGCTCCGGATTTTGGTCATCCAACTGGGCTTAAGGCACAGTCGGTATAATTTTTTGCATTTCGCCATAAAGTGTAAACATAACGTCATTTTTGTAATCTACATCAAATAACAAGAACATTAAATCCAAACACGATATAATTGCGATGCTATTAAGTGTATATTAAAAATATATCTTGTTCTGTAAACTGTCTTTTTTAAAACACAATGAATACTTAATAGCATCGTAATTATATTGTGTTTGGACTTAATGTTCTTGTTATTTGATGCAGATTACAAAAATGACGATATTTTTACACTTAATGGTGAAATGCAAAAAATTGTACCGACTGCGCCTTAAGCCCAGTAGATGACTCATAAACAAAAACCGGAGCGGCCGAGCGAGGGCTAATAAGGGGATGACACCTCCCGACCGTCCTAAGCTCTCAGCCGCCACGAATCTTTGCGCGAGGTATAATTATTGTTAACATTACCAGACTTAAACAACATAAGCCATTAAAATTGTTCCTTTCTCTTATACTTTCTCAATTTATGCACCAACTATTATTAGTAAACAAAACAGCAGATCTTACCTGTCCTCTTTTCAATCCAAAATACCTGGCAACAGGATCTCCTGATTGTATTCTCATCAGCATATTTTCCTTTAGTTTGCTATTAAGAGGTTAAGGCACACACAAGCAATCACAACACAATGTAGCAATATTAATGGATTAGTTTGTTTTTTTAAAACCAGACAATAAATATAAGAGTTTATATACTGTCCGCGAGGCACGAGATGGTCCCTGGAGCTTGGCCGTATACAGCCATGTCCTCACGCGGTATCGCATGTTTAGCAGGCGCAACGGCGAGTAACGAGGATCCTCTTCCAAAAGATGATGATTTAAGTTCAAACATGGATTAATTCAAACTGAGAGTTTTTAACAATTAATTATCTATTACTTATTTATAAAATAAAATTGTGCAAAATGTTGTATAATATTTTATGTTTTGATAGTAATAATTGTAAGCATCTCGCTTTCTTTGTGTTAATTAGTTTTAAGAACTCTATGCAGGAGTTTTATAACTTGTATAATAAATACACAGTTGTTTTATAATAAATGCGTTATATCAATTAAAGTTAATTTATAAACATATTTATTATAATTTTTATTACTTGATGTTTTCTTTTATTGTTATTTGTAAGGAATATAACTACACTGTTCATTAATAATTTAATAATTATCGATCGTTTTTAAACTTACTATGTCCAAAAAAAAACGATCGAAATCCAAAAATATTATACTATGCCAAACTGTTACCGTGTTTTTTAAATACATATTATTAATATTATTTCAACACTACTAATAGGAATTATAATAACTTTTAAGCTGTTATCTGTTAATCTATTAAGGGTCTTCTATACCTTGCGTAAAACCGCAAAAATATGCACTTCGTACCAACGTGTTTCGGACGCCGTTTTTCAACCTAAAAAGTTGTGAAAATCTTAATTGTTCTTAAAGGCTTTGTGCTTTTGTCTTGTATCTCATCATTTAAAGAAATCGACGGCAACTCCTTTTAAATCAACGGTTTAACTGAGTAAAAATCTATTATTTTAAATGCATTGTTTGGGGGTTTTAAGCAATAATTTCCATATTTTAAGCTAACACGTAAAAAATATAACGCCTTCTTTAAAACTTAAAGTAGTTTCCCAGATTATTAATTTATAAATAGAATCCGAAACACATTATTACGAATGCATGTTTCAACGATTTTGCGGTTTCAGTCAGACCTTTTGTATTGAAATCATACTGTATACTCGAGAGTATTCTTCAAGGTATAGAAGAGCCTTAAAATCCATTTAGTATAGTAATTAAGTAAACGTACATATGAACAGTTTATATATTTTGTTCTTTCACAGCAGTAATTGCATACATATTTCCAATAATTCCTACAGGTACTAATAATGTTATTTTTTATATATATTAAAAAAAAAAAACACTGAAGGATTCCTATTTTGTACCATGATTCCACGTTCGATTTTAAATAGCATTTGTCGAAAAACGATACTGCGGACATTCACGGCGGCTCTGTACTAGAGACGGTCGTGGCACATTGCTACAAGCGCCTTCAAACTAAAACTAGGCAAGGACCCAGGGACCATCTCGTGCCTCACGGACAGTACTGTATATTTCCTTTAAGATTAAAATGTTTGTTAAAAAAAATCATAGACTTTTAAATAGGATTTTTAGGTAAAACAGTTAGGTTATTGTTAATACAAAATACAGTAAACATAAAAAAAACATGTTTACATTTATTTGATAACTATGATTAGTAATGATTACATTGTAAATATGTGTTTGTAGATTTGAAGAAGCAAGAATGTTTAAATGGATTTGACTAAATTTTGGCTTTGTTTCTGAGTAATAAATAAACATAAGTTTTATTTAAGGTAAACTGTTTAGAATTTCTGTGATTAGAAACTGTACTACATCTATTTTAACATAGACAGTCGCACTTCTTATGAAGAGCATTAATCTAGTAATGAAAGCCAATAATGACCACATTAAGTTTTCACCTTACATCTGTAGCTGTTTTTTCAATTGTAAAAAAAGTAAAAAGCCATTGTGGTTATCATCACCTTTATAGTTTATTATCTCTCTACACAAAAGGTTATCTTAAGGTTTGTTATCTTACTTCCCGAGCCCTCTATTCCCAAGTTTTTTATCTTCAGAAAAGGAATTTTACATATCTTGTTTCGTACAGTATAAAATCCTATAGAAAAGTCAATGCTATTACCTTTATAACCACTAAAGCTGTAAATGCAAAAATTTAGTAGTTATTTTCTTACTATACTGTAAGGTCCAAGAGAGACATGTTCAGATATTCCAAAAGCGGAAAAGTGGAAGCACTTTCAGAAATGAAAAGCAATTACTTTACCGTTTAAGGTTGAAACGTCAATTTGGTAGTAATATTCCAGATATACTGTACGCAAGACCCAGAAATATTTTGTTTAGGTTATACATCAATTTCAGTAGCTTGGTAGCTTCTAAGTTCTAAACTATAGATCAAAAAGATATATCAAGTTTCAGAGCAAAAGATATTGTGCGAAAGTTAAAATACCCATCTTTGTTAAATCTTATTATTATGTTTCTTTTCAAGTTTCTATTTTGTATTTGAGTGGAGCTGAATAGACAGCTAGAGCTTAAAACGTGCAGAAAGCATAAGAAAACAATAAGATGCAGAACACAGCACATCCAGTTATTTACCTGTTTCTCCATAGTGGTATGCAAGATTCTTTCTAGAAACATTATTCTGTAATGTTACACCAAAAATTAAGTAGTATTAAAAGTTACCTGAATTACTGATTAGAAATAATTACATATTATAACTAACAAAGTTTCTTATTGTATATTATATATACATGAATAATAAACATAATAATAGTACTTTTTTATTACTTTTATTTTGAAATAACTAACAAACTAAATTATGAAACAAAATTGTAAGAATGAAATAAGTAGTATCCAGATTTTTATAATGTTTCTATTTTAGCTAATTTTGGTCCATGAACTATAGAAAAACATGTATTATTTGGTGTTAACTCACTCCCCAAATTAAAATTATTTTTTTTACAATAATATTTTTTTTAAACTATTTTGAGAAAGTTTCCCCAAAACAAAAAATATTTTGACAAGTTTTTTTTATACTTGTGAGCCCCATAGATATAATCATATATATTCCCAGGTGTTGTTTCAAAATGGAAGTCAGAATGGTTTGATTTAGGACTAGGACATTTAATAAGTAGACACACTGGTCCAGGCTAAAAAAAGTTTGAGGAGAAAAATATTAATGTTTTATATTTTGAGTTGGCGAACCTGTCCATTGTTGAAAAACAGCTGCTTTGTCATTATTGATGTAAACATAACCTTTATTAGCGTTTTGAAAATGTAGTATCCACTGAAAAATTGCACTTTAGAAGAACAATCATAACATTCTTGTTGTCTGAAGGAACAAAACAATGTAAAATTGTTTGTCAAGAATGGAAAAGTTGTATGAACCATGCAAACTTTTACAAAAGGTGATCTGCTATGAAAGTGGTTGAACTAATGAGTTTTATTTCTAGTCACGCCGACCAGTTAAGGTGTTCACTCCTTTGTTAGAGAGCCGTATTGAAACACTTATCAACGAGTTACTGTGGTTCTAACAGCCGATTTTGTAATGTAAGTATTAGTAAATTAGTTCAAAAATTGAGGCTTTGCATCTGCCGGAAACTGACAAAACTGTTATCAGAAAGGAGATGCATTTTTTGGAAAAATTATAATCTGAGATGAGACTTAGATCAATCATTTTGAGCCTGAATTAAAGCCCTAAAGCATGGAGAGGAAGGAGACCACTTCATCTGTAAGGAAAAATTTAAAAAAAGAAAAACTTGGAAAAGTCTACTTAAGATTTTTTGGAACACAAAAGGTTAAATTTTTTACTTTTTTTTAAAATTTAGTGTCCTGTAAAAGGGGAGTCTAAGAGGAAGGAAACAAAAGTAAAACCAGCAATTCTCAATAAGAGATAGGTTTACAGAGTAAACAAGTGCTTTACTCGTTTACAAACAATACACTGGTTAGTCTGGGAAATTTGACCTTACCCTCCTTAAAGTAAAGATCAGGCTCCATCAGATTTATATTGGTTAAAACCAATGAAAGAAGCTTCACTAGGGAAGATATTTAAGAGCAATGAACTTGTGAAGGTTGTAATCATCTTTTCTATAAAAAAAATAGTAACATCTGATCAAATTGGTTACGGACATTTAAGAGCAATGAACTTGTGAAG
>JAGFPH010003160.1:115698-130648 GCA_018207615.1 Philaenus spumarius | reverse complement strand
TGCCCGAAAACCATTTGTGCCAATTTTATCAACTACCATTGTTCAAATACTATTTAAAATACAATGACGAATGTCCGCAAAGAATACGATGCCTGAATATTATTAGCGCTAATTTTATAAAACGCAATGTAATATAGGGTACAACAGCGTATGTCCGCGAAAAAAAACGATGCTCGAATACAATTTATGAAAAATGTATGAACTACTATTGTTGAAATATTATTTAAAATACAATGATGAATGTCCGCAAAGAATTCGACTCCCGAATATTATTAGCGATAATTTTATAAAACGCAATGTACAACAGTGCATACAACTGTGGGTACAACAGTGTATGTTCGCGAAAAAAAACGATGCTCGAATACAATTTATGAAAAATTTATCAACTACTATTGTTGAAATATTATTTAAAATACAATGATGAATGTCCGCAAAGAATGCGACTTCCAAATATTATAGCGCTAATTTTATAAAACGACGTCATTAAAACTCAATTTAATATAAGACAGCGTGTCAGCGAAAAAACAAATTTTTTCTTGTTTCTATAAAATACCAGAGTTAAAACTTAATTTAATATACAACCGCTAAGGTCCGCCGAAAAGGTTACATAGATAACACTTGTAAAATTCGGAAAAGCAGAAATTAAATGTCGTTATTTGCAGGAACGAGTAACAAGTAAAACAAAGGCAATTGTCGGGACTCCCACGGAAAACATAAATCACGGGCAACGTAAATCCCGAAAATGTCTAAAATGTTTTACCCGAACTAAAACAAATATAATTACGGTATTATACTTTAGTTACCGATCTATACAATTTGTAACTTTTCGTCACAGTAGGCACCCTAATTCTATAAATAGACACGTAAGAAACGAATCCATAAGTGGTTGACCTTGAGCCTACTTTACCTTCATCTGTAGTACAAATAACTAAGCGCATGAATAGTTGAATTCAAATAAAACAAGAAGTGTTTAATTAACAATGATATAAACTAAACTGAACATCTCTCGATATCGAGTTTCGGCTATTGACTCTCTCGATATCGATAAAGAAAAAAAAAGTATGGGTGGTATCGTAAATCAACCCATCACTGCAATGGGAGTTATTATAGATGGATTTAAAGTTAAAGACGGCGACTTATTTTGAGTACTTGTGCGAGAGAGAATGAGATAGTAGCGAGGGAGGGCACACTACTTCCCCTTCCCCCTCGCACTACCACTTTGTCTTGTCACTTTCCCGTAATGTGGCAAACTAAACCGGGCACCTTACTGCATAGTTTTTTCTCACCGGCTGGCATTTTTTTCTTGACTAATATTTGCTTATTACCAGCCATGTTCCTTACAATGTCCACTCGCGTTATTATTAATTATTGAACGATAATACAATGATTAAGTTAATTATATACAATTACAATAAAACAATGTTAACGGGAATATTAAAAGAATATTGTAACTACAGGCATATAAATCATATTTTATTACAGAAATTAATGTTAATATAATGTTGACCCATTGTTACTTTGTGTAATTAGAAAACAACTCTTTTCACAAAGCCGAGTACCGTACTAGAACAGCTGTAGTCTGTTAGAAGATAGTCTCAAATTCACTCGGCCCCACCCCTTCGCTCTTTCCTCCACGCTCTTCAAGGTTTGTCGTCATGAGTCATCTCGGTCTTTCACGAAACTGCTAGCAAGTTGCAACAGTTTTTCAATTTCAAATACTGTAGTTCCAAAACACATTAACGTGACTCAAAACTTCTTTTATTTTCTTGTGATAATTTCATTCTATGGTAATTTAAAAATGTTTAGATTTTTAAAGATTTGACAACGAAATTCACGGTTTCTTATTCACGGATTTTTCACGGTACAGTACACGAAATTCACGGTTGAGTGGGCACCCGGACAGTACAATATGCATATTGTTTATTATTTCTTTCTTAAAGTGTTTAACACGGACATAAAAAAATGTAAACTGTTCGAAGGGTTCGTTCGTGTGAACGCCATGAACAAATTCACCGTAATGTCATACCCTACCTAAAAATATAGTAATTTAACTACTTTGAATTATTTAATCATTGCGCATGCGCCCCCAACCATCAACCCGTTGGCATGGTAACGGCCGTCTCGACTTCCAAGAATAATGTACAATAGCCCATATACCTGCTCTGCTTAGCTTCATTTTCATACGCCAAATTGGATTGCTATTAGTTTCGGTTGTGTTGAGAATATTTCAATGTACCTAAAAATTGTTTTAAACAATTTTATGCATTTTCCCGACTTTAAAAAAAATTATATGTTAATTCCCGACTTTTCCCGACTGTTTTTCATTTCTATGTTAATTCCCGATTTTCCCGACTTTCCCGACTGCTAGACACCCTGTATGTATTCACGATGAATATGAACTGAGGTTTATTTAGTCAAATACCATCTGCCTAAGCAAATAGTACATTTGGTACAAAATCACTTGTAATAACTATTTATCTACAGAGCAAATATATTAAATATATAAGTTAATAACTCTTATATTTTTTGGAAGGATACTATCTAGTCAGGAGTTCCTGTTTTTCTTCTGGTGTAAGAACAACATGTTCTGGTACCAATTCATGTTCTGTTATGTTGATCAGTAGTTCTGATTCCAAGAAATATTCTAAAATGTATTTTGGAGCCATATCAACTAATGACTGAAACACAATATACAGTGGATTAGAATAGTTTGAATTGTTAAGTTAACAGTTTTCCTCTATTATAAATTTGACCAAAAAGTCTTTAAAATACAAAAGTGCTAACTCATAGTTTTGAAATCAATTGGAGCAATTAGGATACCAAATTGATTATTCTCTAGTATGCCAAAGAATTTTTTTGTAAAGGTGAAAATACCTGAGCGGTTATCATTGCTTGGAAATAGGAGAGCATTTACATAATGCTCATAAATTTAATAACTAAATTGAGATATCTACAATCACACACAGGTAAAAAATTTAAACATTTAATTTACACACACTACTAAAACTATTAGCAATAACGATAAAATTTGTAAACAATAACAACTTGTTACACGAGTGTAAAGGGCCCTGTTACATAACAATGAATACAACTCTAATTAAAACTAAATAACAAGGTAAACATCTTAACACGGCATTTATGATAAGTAAAATATATAGTTTGGATAAAACGACAAGTATTTTTAAATGTTACCAATCGCATTCAAACGATGCAAAAATGCTAACACGTTATTATAGCCCGTCTCAACTTAAGTTGAGGCAAGGAGGGTGGGTAATTAGGGTCGGTCTCAACCGTCATAAAACTGACCCTTATTAATGCCGCCTGAGTGAACCTGTAGGACACTCTAGTGTAAAATTGCAATTCAGTATGTCTTAAGTCAAAATGAAAAAACAATATCATATTTCGTTTCATGACACTTTCCTGATAATTTTGAGACCACATTTGATTACATTTGGCCAACTTTGAGCTGTACTAGCATTATAAACTTTCTTAGTTGAATTAAGTAACATTACTAATATGGTTTACAACAATAAAACCACAAAAATGTACTAGGGAAGTTCATATTTAAATATGTAACAAATAATCATTATTTGAGAAAAAAAAACTCGATACTGTATCGTTATTTACCATAATAGCCTACAAACAATTGTGTGTTTGTACCATGTTAATCGGCCGACGGGGGCGCTATCCTGTCCGCCATATTGAATCTGATTCCCATAAGAGCAATGCTACAGAATAAATAATTTTTTCTGTTAATTCGTGGGATAAATTTAAAAATTTGGTTTCATTTTGAAGTACTGTTATATGCGGATGTTGATTGCTAAATACATTTTCAGAAACTCTTTTATTGTTTTCATAAACATATGATATAAATAGTAAAAAACAGTAAACTTTATTAATTTTTTACTCAGTTGCAAAAAGAGATATTGCACAAAATCTTAGCAATCAACACCCACAATCTACTTTACTTTAAGGAAAAAATACAGCTTTCGTTTATTGACAAAAACAACACAAAAATATGCTTAATAGTGAAGGTATGTTTTGGTTATTTAACATTGAAATTGGTACCCAACTTCGCCGTTTTGAATGTAGGGAGCTGAGACTTAAAGTGTTGTAATTGTTTTTTTTTGTCAATACAACAAATTACAAAATTAAGCTCCGAAACGCAGAGAGAAAGTTTTAACTATCCCATAATGGTAATTATAATATGTTATTACTATTTATTATTATTATTATGTTGCGTTAATTAATGCAATATAATTAATACCGCTTTATCATTAATAATAAAAATTTAATTTTGTAATTTCTTGTGTTGAAAAACAACAGTTACAACACTTTAAGTCGGCCGATTAACATGGGACAAACACACAATTGTTTATATTATGGTAAATAACGATACAGTATCGAATTTTTTCTCAAATAATGATTGTTTATTACATTTTTAAATATGAACTTCTCTAGTACATTTTTGTGGCTTTATTGTTGTAAACCGTATTAGTAATGTTGATTAAACTAAGAAAGTTTATAATGCCAGTACAGCTCAAAGTTGGCCAAATGTAATCAAATTTGGTATCAAAATTATCTGGAAAATATCATGAAACGAAATATGATATCGTTCTTTCATTTTCACTTAAGACATACAGAATTGAAATTGTATACTATAGTTTGCTACAGGTTCACTCGGACGATATTAATAAGGGTCAGTTTTATGACGGTTGAGACCGACCCTAATTACCCACCCTCTTGTCTCAACTTAACCTGAGACAGGCTATAACACTTTGAACCCTGGACACTTAACACATTGTCGTGCGTAGCTACCTGGGGATTTTGGTAGTATTTTTTAAAAAAATGCTGTTACTTACCTTATTTAAAAGTATAACATATTATATATCATTTTAAAGGCAAAAGAATACTTCAAAGGTTTATTAAAAATACAAAATGGTAACAAATTATGAAAAATGATGAAAATTGTAAAAAAAAAATAGCTACATAGTCCTTTAGTCTACAACAAACACATTACAAACACTAAAAAAACACTTACGAACTATAAACTTTGCATCAATAAAAAACCACTAATAAATAAAAAAAACTTACAATACAATCAGAACTAATGGAAATACACGTCGTCATCGAGTTACATCGCTAAGCAGACAAACGTCAATTGCAGAATGCACACAGCTGATCAGACACCATCTGATATTTATATAATATTTTTGTTGGCCAGTGTTAGAAAAATTATGCCGACTAAGCTGAGTTATAGAATTAAATAGAATGCCCCGTGCTATTCTCGGGGTTCGGACAAATGCTATAAACGCTGCCCAGAGGTATATTCGGGCGTAGGCTTCAAAGTGTTAATGGTCTGGGTGTTAATCACCCAGCATCCTCTGAATGCAATTTAGGAGGTAAAACCTTTTACGAACATGTTTTAATTTTTCACACTCTAAAAGATTAAGGAAAGGAAATTAAGACAGCAAGGACAAAGTGGCGGATCCCCATGACGCATCAGAAACCAACCCATGGGTTAAAATGGAATGGCCAATGTGTAGACGAGAAACCACCACTTCCTCTCAATGGCTTTGGCGGTTTGAAGATATCCATGGCCGAACAGTATTTGTTGGAGTATATTGTTTTGTACCGCTATCCACTGTCTAAACAATGCTTGCTTTAAAGAGGATATAAAGTCGGATGCCATTACACTCTTAATGTTAAGCTGTAAGTGAGTGGCTTTCTTAGCAGCTAGGTCTGCCTTAGTATATTATTATTATGTTGGATAGTGTCAAGTGCACTTCTTGGATAAGAAGGTGCACCGATGTTATTACGAATAACTTGATAGAATAAACTTTGAATACAAAATCATCTCACAACTAATACGTTTATTAACTCAAACGCGTAACAGTTTATTAATTCATTTATTATTATTATTATTACGAATAGTTAGATTTCATTCAAATATTTTGGTAATCTTGATTACTGTTTCAAGTTTTTTAACAAATCTTTCACTATACAAAACCAGCTTTCTTCCTTTTGTTTCACTTAGCAGATGTTTTACTGTATAACCTAAACAAAGTATGTATATACCAAATATAAGTAATGTTTGGAAAACATATAATCACCTTGGTTTTACTACATTTTGTTTAATTCAAATAAAACGGTTTGAATTTTACAATAAGCTGGGATAAATTATGTTATAATATGAGAGGGACTACAATTACTTTATTTAAATGTTTGAAACCCTGTTTTTATTATAACTAAAAAACAAAGAAATATATTAAGTTTTAAGGTTATTTACTAGATTCATAGTACATTAAATTAAAGCAAATCTGAGCACTCTTGTTAATGAATTAACATTTAAAGCAAATACCATAAATTAATAATAATATACGAAATGAAAATCCTGCTTTGTGCATGTAAGACTAGTTAAGGCAAGACATTATAATAACGTGGACAAATGTAATACCAACATTACGGTTCCCACCTGTGACCAAGTCTAAGCTGTATCAAACGGAAATACAACTATAATACCATCATGATAATGTTAACTAAGAAAGATTATTTATAGCTCAAACACTAAATTTCATTCATCTCCTTATTTTTCTGTATAAAGCAGTTGTAAGGATTAAAATGGTTTACACACATTAACTCACTTGTTTTGCTGAGGGTGTCATGCCAGCTTGAACAACAATAATTGCCCTGTGTATATTTTCTTCTTGCATTCTCTGACAATATGTTTTTATAGTTTTTATTCCAATTTTTGGTTCATCAGGGAAGAAAACAAACATCTGGTCTGAAAAATAGATGAAATTAACATTTTAGAATATGGCTAAATTTATAGTGCAATTTGCATGAGAAAATCGAGATTACACTGCACATACCATTCAGGTTTGTCAATTTATTATAGGCATGTAAGAAACAATAAAAGCAGCAAATATATAATAAGATTTGTCTGTTAAACGCATTTCAGTCATGATCATCATCATCATCATCATTAAAGGCTGTAATGCCCGAGCTGGTTTGCTGGCTTTTCTCAAAACTAAGGTAATCAATTAGTGTTGGAATAGATCAATTTTAGAACAGAGTTCAATAAATCTTGTCATTATGATTTTAAGAGCTGTTTCTCATCAGTTATATTTAACCTTAGGTTTTAAATTTCACTTAGAAAAAATAATTACTTCAGTCAAATAATTACTTCTCAGATGCTCGGGCATTACAGCCTTTGATGATGATGATGATGATGACTGAAATGCGTTTAACAGACAAACCTTATTATATATTTGCTAGTTACTGTACTGTTTTTCAAGCAAAAGTGTAGATTCTACTGATATGTATCCAGATCAATCGTACGATGGACATTAGAGAGTTTACATTTTCTCCAAGCAGCGCTTAAAGTGTTGGACAGAAATGAATATCAGTCACAGCTCGTATGTGATTACCACAATAAACTTAACAAGCTGGCTGCACAAAATGATGTCCATCTCTGCTAGATTCCAGAACATCAAGCATTTACTGGTAATGAAAGAGCCGACCTTCTTGCTAAGAAGGGAATCTCCATCCCACTCATTGGTCCAGAACCCGTGTGCCATCTACACGGAGTAAGGGAAGAACCTTTGCACTAAATTGAGCAAGGAAAACCCTCTCTAACCTTTGGAGCAAATTCGATAGGCTTTTACAAGTAGGGAAAAAAGTCAACTTAAGACATATAATTTGCTTAATTACAGGTCATGGTAGGTCTCCCTGTATCAGTAATACAATAATAGGGAGCGCAATAAGCCCATATGGGCTGACGTGACTTGGGGGTGTATTGGGCCACCCTACTGTATAAAAAATTGTTAGGCCACTTTACTTAAGAAACAAGTCCCATAGGTTTTGTATATAATTTACAAAATAAAAATACTTACCTGTTGGGTCATCATTATGTGCAACAAGGACAATCAAATCACTTCTTGCTGGTCTTTTCTCACTAAAAAAATGAAAAGTATATATTTATTAGATATTATTGTAATAATTTGTAAATGACAGTTTATTTGAAATAAATTGTATTTAGCCTTAAAAGTTCTTAATTATTTATTGGTTAAACTTGTTTGTTCTTTTTATGATTATTGTTTTAGACCTTGAATAGCTACTAAAATAAATTATTATATTGGATGAGTCAAAAATTAACTAAACTTTTGCTCCTTGCCTCCTCAGGCAATTCTGAGCTGGCTGGCAGAGTGGAGCGTAGAAGGTTCCATAAGTTATGAGTAAAGGAATCCACTTGTGGCGGGCTGTTTCTTTCTTCCATGAATGAGCACTCTTGCAATAATATTTCGAACAAATGAAGGCGCAGTTTGCAGTTACACTGTCTCAGACCCTAAGGGGTTTTATACCCTCGACTGTACCCAAATGAAGGCGATCAATCAACCAAACCCAGATAACTGGGAGGAAAATTATCTGAGAATAATGAAGAAGTTGAAACATTGTGTGTGCAAAACACAAAGTGTCTTTTACGAACAGACCTACAAGCTTACAAAACATAGGGGAATATGTGTACAATATGCTAAGAACAAAACTATGTTAAGAAAAGTTAAAGGATTTGCTTATATTTTTTCATGATCAATAAATATTTATATATATAAGCTATACAAAGTTCGGTTTGTATTTGACTCATTCCTGCAATAAAGTAATTGCTTAGGAATACATGAATATTTAACTAAGTTCCAAAATATATAATACAGACTGAAGAAATTTCTCTAATCTTTTATAACAATTCATCAAATTCCATAAATTTTGTTTGTTATTTCTATGGTTAAAGATCTGACGTTCATCAATCTCACAAGACCCTGTTTAAGTCTGTGTAGTAATACTTAACGCTTCATTACCAGATGCCTGTTTTATCCTTTTTTTTAATTAAATCTGATTTTGTATATCATCTTGGAAATTTCTGATGAAACCTAATCCAAATCCTATGCTCAATAGGTTCATCATTTTGAACAAAAATGAAAGTTTAATAAAAAGAAAGGAACAAAGAACACATGTTACTCAAACAGTTGCCAGGTAGCAACCGAAAGCAGGGACTTTGAGTCAATGACCCTACAATCAGTATGAGTCAAGAGCTCATTCCACCTGATTTACCTCACCATGATGATTCTAGTTTTCCCAACTAAACGCTATCCAGTTGGATACTTGAATCACTCCTTGTATATCCCCCGCTCAAATGAAGCTTCTTTTTAAATATTGGTTCTAACAATATGTCTGACAATGCCCTACATCTTAAACAACTAAGGCCTAATATTTAACTAATTAGATAAGCGAATTTAATAATTTACCTAGGCTTATCTCCAAACTGGTCTTTAAATTGATCCAGAGTCTGGTCCAACTCATCCTGTGTTACTAAATAACCTCTGTCATGGCAAAGCTGAAACAATTTTTAGACAGGAGTAATTCAACGTTGTATTCTCCTTGGTAATATCCACACTCATAAATTAACACGGGGAGCAAGCTTACTCTACAAGGTCTGTCTAAAAGGTTCGGTAAATGGTATGATGAAAACAGAATGTACATTAGAAATACTTTTATTGGCATTCAAAATACTCTCCACCAGACAAAATGCACTTCTGACAATGTTCGTGTAGCGCCTCAAAACTGTTGGAGAAGTCTTCATGTAGAATCGTTTTCAGAATTGCCGTCACTTGGTTCTGAATCTCTTTGACATCTGCAAACCGTGATCCTTTTAAGGCCTTCTTAAGACGGGTGGGAAAAAAAATCAACAGGTGCCAGATCTGGAGAGTACGGTGGGTGTTGCAAAACTATCATGCCATGCTAACTCAAAAATTGGTGTACAATGATGCTGGTAGCGATAGTACATTGTCGTGCAGTAACATCCAATTTCCGGTGTGGAACATTTGTGGCCTAACACGCCGGATGCGCTGCAACCAACGTTTGAGAACCTCCAAGCAGAATGTGGCATTCACCTTTTGGCCAGCAGGAATGATTTCCTTATGGATTTTTCCACGCGACTTTTTGTTTGTCATGGTAAAGAAGGTGACCGCCATTTGACTGATTGTCTTTTCATTTCGGGGTCTTACTGGTACCACCAAGTCTTGTCTCCTGTGACAATGGAACCCAGAAAAGTCGGATCCTGGTCACACATATCGATGAAATCACCATTAGCCTCAAAACGTCTTGCTTTTTGATCATCTGTTAGGATGTGCGGCACAAAATGTGAACAAATCTTGCGTTGCCCAATTCTTCATTAACGACGGCCCAGACTGTGTCTTTGCTTAATACCCACTTCTTCTGCTATTAATCGCAGAGCTAATCACCGATCTTTTGTTAGCATCGCTCCCACACGTTCAATGTTTTCCGGCGGCCTGCTTATGGATGGTCATCCCAAATGCGGGTCGTCCTCCACCGATTCTTCGCCAGTGCGAAAGCGTGTAAACCAATCGTACACACATTTCCTACTCACAGCATCCTACCCGTACACTTGCACCAACATCTCATGGGTTTCTGTCGCCGTTTTACTCAATTTGAAGCAGAACTTAATATTGTGTCGTTGCTCCGTGGCTTTTCGACGTACACTATTCGGAACACTCTGTTGCAATGACTGTAAAAGTACTGCAATAGAAGCTCATGTTCATGCCTGCGTACGCATGCAAGAACGTTGTTTCAAGCATTGAATACTGATATATTAGACCATTCACTGAACTTTTTAGACAGACCTCGTATATTATACCTTTGGCTGCAATATGATAAATTTATGTTATATAGGCTACTGGCTGGTTAGATTGGGACAGTTAAGTATTTATTAAATTACTAGTTTACCTAAGCCACTTAAACTTTAAAATAACTTTAGTGCTCCTAACTAACATTAATAGGGCACTTTGTGAACAAACAAACCATAATTTTGCAAACTAGGAACCCACATGGTAGACATGAGCCATCTAGCAAGGGCATTATGGCTAATCACTAGACTTTACTCCAACGACAGATAGGAATTACCTTCATTTGCGTTAATAGGCTACAATGTTCCACAGTATTTTAATAATAGGTTCCAGCAACCTATTAATTTATTGTAAAATATTACGCATAGCATTAAAATATTTGTTAATTAATATAATAGGATAGGACAGTGCTCCTTTAGAATTATTTCTTAACTTTACAAAATTTATAGGGTGTTTTAAGAAACTTAGGCGAAATTACAGTACACTTCCCTCTAACGTACAATGCCACCTCCTAATACCTTTTTTGTCAGAATTATAGTATATTATGCTCTCTGACCCATAATGATGCCAACTTAAAAACTTGTTACGATAGTTTACGTTTTGGTATCAACTTGTATATATTTACAAACTGAAAAGATGCTGTGACTGGTAACTATAAGTTCTTACAGTAGAACCCCTCTTAACCGGTCAGGTCGGGACCGAGACCCTGGCCGGTTACGAGTTTGGCCGGTTGATCCGAGGTTCCCGTAAAAAATAGATTTTAGTTAAAAAATAACCTACAGTACATATTTCATAAATAATAAAGGAAATAAGACGTTATTGCAACTGATTTTATTGTATGTACTGTACATACACACACAAACAAACACTAACAAATTACATGTAAACATTTTAACTTCCCTCGCCTCCTTTTCTCCCCTCCTGTTTTCAAGCACTTTTGCTCTCACGAAATTCGGTAAAGGTTCCGAGAAATAAACAGATGAAGAAAGAGAAACAAAGGATGCCGCTTGGTTAAGTGATTCCAAGAAAAAATGATACAGTTGCCGTGGGAAGCAAGATTTGATCCCCCCTCTTGCTTCCGCAGCAAGAATCAATCGACAAGGCGGCTTCCTTTGTTACGCTCCTCCTCCCCCCCTTTTCCCTGCCACAACATTAAGGGTCGGCTCTAGCTATCGGCTATGTTGGCTGACACTCCATAAGACCAATGTTAAATTAAAATCCAAATTTTTCCTTTATTTTTGATCGGAAAATTATAAACGATATGTCATTTTAAAGCTATGGTTAATATGCATGCAAATGGCTTTTTAAAAATTAAGAAAAATATTTTGTTTAATATTTATTAACAATTTAAAACATTGATTTTTAATATTTTTTAATGTTGACACTATTAATTATAGCGAAAAACTACCAAGCCATTTGCCTGAAGAATTTCGTCCCCAAGATTTTGGTATTTTTTTTAAAACGCTATTTGAACAATTGCGGGTTTTAAATGGATTTAGGCTGAGCAATGTCCGTGTAATCTACCGCCGCTATAAGGTGATTTTAAATGTTTTTTACGTTGTAACTATTAATTATAGCGAAATATTACCAAGCCATTCGGATGAAGAATTTTGTCCCCAAGATTTTAGTATTTTTTAAAAAACGCTATTTGAATAATTGCGGGTTTTAAATGGATTTAGGATGAGCAATGTCCGCGTAACCTACCGCCGCTATAGGGAGTCGCAGGTTGATTTCTGTTTTACTAGAGCCGACCCTTAACACATACAGTAGCACAAATAACATTGCGTCATCCCGAAATGTCCGTCAAATAATCGATGTTTGAGACTTCGGCCAGTTAATATATTTGATTTTGTTGTTTCTTGAAATAGGCCGGTTAAGCCGAGGACCGATTGATCCGAGGCCGGTTAAGAGGGGTTCTACTGTATTCTTATAGATTCAGGTTTTGTTTTTGTAAATACAAGGTCGGAAGTGATGATCTTTGTTTAGGAAGAAGAGTAGTACTGCCAATCTAAGCAAATTGTCACTATTTCAACTTTAAAATGAATAGAAATATTTAAAATACATCCGAGAAAATCACATTTTACATCAATTTGATGCCAATATTCAGCCATCTTACAAATACTAACTTACAGTTGCTAGTCACAGAATGTTTCCAGTTTGTAAACATATATAAATTGGTACTGTAACACAGAAGATATAACGAATTCTGTTTGTTTTGTATAACAGAATTAAACCCCTAAAACGAAAAAATATCCTGAAGTATTAACTTCCAGTCTCTAGTCGCAATACGTTTTCAAGAAAAGGTTTCAGCTGATATGTTTTAGTTTCTAACATCACATGTTGGTTGCATTTCTTAGTTTCAAAAAATTTTGCAACGCTGCCAATGATTGCATTCGGCCACACTGGTTAGATCCATCGGTAGGTAGATTCAGAGTGGTGGATTCTACCAATAACTGTGCGGCCGAATGCACTGGTAGATTGTAGTGGTAACTGAACTGTCTAATTCATAAATTATGGTTTTTGCCACCATGATTTCTACTGTTGGGGGTAGATGATGTATCGCTATTTTATTGGGGTGGAAAAAATGGCATCCAATAGGGGAAGTGACATCATCTACCGAAGTTCGGTTTAGTGGAATTCGGCTATACTAATACCTACCGGTGAGTGCGGCCCAAGCACCCAATGTTAATTTGCCTATTCAATTTTGAGTTTCGTTGATTGTTTTTAATACTTGTTTTAGATTGTTAAAATTTTATTTCACACTATCAGTGAAGTGTATAGACCTAGTTTCTTTATAAAGGAAATGTGAAGTTTTGTGTCTTTCTATTAGAACAGCGGTCATCCTCTTTTGCACTTGTACAAGTTAGTTTAATAAAAGTTTACATTAGGAAACCTCGACATATTGCGACAGAGGTGCCAATGTTCCGCAAGAAAATGTTCTAATACTTAATTGTAATGTTTCATTCTATTTCTAAACATGAAATCAGAAAATATAATTTACATAATTTATTGTAGCCTAATTAATATGAACAGAAAATAAAACACTTAAAACTTAAACTCAATTTACAACTTACTTAATTCAGGAAATATTAGACGTATCTTTTCAATGACGTCGGACCGTGCATGCAACCGAAAATAAACACAATTGCCGGATTCCGATATTCCAACATCTTAATATCACTTAATAAAATAAATGTATAACAAAACAGGAACACACACAATTTTAACTTTATAAAATTCTATAGGCCTAATACATAAATAATTACCGTACTTTACATCAAACTTTACAAATCAGGGATATTAGATATAAACTATGCTAACGATTCGATACATTGAATCAATCTCTGATTTATATAACAAAATGTATTTTTTATATACATGTATTTGTTGCATCGATCAAAATAAAAAAGCCTGAAGTTCTAACTTAGCTACAGCCTACACTATGTTGTACACTAAGTTTCCTAAAAAAAGGTTGCCGTTTGCACATCAGCTGGGTGTCCTAAAGTAAATTTATGCCCATTAATAAGATAAACAAATATTTGGATAAAGTTTACAACATCTCACCTCCGCCATAGCAATATTGCGGCTGAGGTGCCAACACCTAAAACAAAAATTACCTGATGTATTTGCTTACAGTCTTTTAGTTACAGTAAGGTAAATAAGGCCGGCGCAAATTTACTATTCGACCCTTGGCTGACCTACGTCAACAGAAATGAAATAATAAAAAAATAGCCTAAAGGTTCTAACTTATAGTCCTTAGTCACAGTGTATTTACCTGTATATTCAACATTTAAAAGTAGAATGTAAAACAACGTCGTTGTCTGTAAAAATATTGTAACGGGTCCCGCTTCCTTGGGCTCGGCTCGCCTGTGTCCGGCTTTTCCCTGGTCGGGTTATACATTTCTGCCTTCGTGCGGACGTACGGGCGTTGTCAGGATAGTTGGTGGTGAGAAGGTTCTTTAATAACTTGGTAAACCCATGATCAGTTTGAAACGTTTATTGCATCGATACGTCTCTGTTGGTTCCGACTACTCTAAAACTAATTAATTACGCCATGAGGCCAAAGCAAGATCAATCCCCCCTTAATTGAGTCTACTCGCGGACGCGTTGACTTACAGACTAACCACTGCATCTCTGGATGCTTTCATCTAGCGTCCACCTCCCTTGGTTTTTAACTAGGAATCGTCTTCTCAGCGAATGTACCTTTAGCCAACAATATACTATGTCCGCTGTTAGTGGACCCTTTATTA
>JAGFPH010003160.1:96500-115598 GCA_018207615.1 Philaenus spumarius | reverse complement strand
CTTTAGCCAACAATATACTATGTCCGCTGTTAGTGGACCCTTTATTAGGCCTATTAAGTATCTTTACTTATTATTTATAACTATTTAGGCTACAGTCAAATAGTAAAGTTACGCCATAACCAGAAATTTCATATTAATAATAAGAACCTTTAAAAATGCAAAGTGATTAATAGAGGATAATTAAATTCTAAATTTAGGAGGGACTAGGACTACTTAGACCTAACCTAAATAAAATGGTAAACTTTCAAATGCCCATACCTGCATTACAGTTTTCCTGATTCTCCATAACTTGTAAGTTTCAGCTTCGTCATCCATTATTAAGAATTTTATTTATAATAAAGAGCAAAGATAAATGTTATTTGTATACACAATACTTAAAGACTTCGCGTATACGCTTTCATTTGAGGTTATGAATTTTCAGTTTCACACTGACTGAAGTCCCGTTTCACAATTTTCACAACGGTCTAGGTTCTACAACCAACTAATAAAATTAAATTAACTTGCCGATACTGAGGAAGCGAGAAAATACAAACATACCTCAGATACTTTATAAATAAAGCAAGACAGTCTTGAATCAATCTAAGAAATTTCAGATTTTACAGTTTAAAAATTATGTGTTTTTCTAATCAACTTTAGCGTCATATCGGAAATCAACTAATTAACGTAGAAATCAAACGTGTATATCTATATATATATATATGTATATATATATAACAAAGTCGGGTTTGTTACACCACTTATAACTCAAGCAAACATTTTTATAATCTTTGATTTGTTGGATTTGTCTCCGCCCCGAATAGCAGAATATCTATTAAAATATACGAAAAATACTTAAATAAAATTTAAAACACACAAAATAATTTTAGGTTAGGCCTAAACTGATGAACTAACACAGCTATGTTATTTGAATGTATTCATTACCATAGCAACCAATAAAATAAAAATAACAGATCACGGTATATAGAATTCTATATACCGTGTAACAGATTAATTATACATTAGTTGATTCAAATGTATAATCTATATAAAAATAATAAAAATTAAATGCTGTTCGTTGGTAAGCGCATCACTTGAGAACGGATGGACCAGAGATAATAATACCAAGAGTATTATGGGCTGGACTAATTTGACTATTTTTGTTGTTTTAAAATGTTCGTAATAGTCCGAATTAAGTTTTTATGAAAAGAAAAATTTGAAAAGTTTCTCGGAAAATTTTCAAATTCGGGAAAAACTTAACATCCTTTTTTCCATGAACTCAAGGAGTCAAGACCATAACACGCCATAACTCACGAACAGCTGTTCTAATAAAATGCTTAGTAACACGACATGTTTGTTATCATTCATTACCATAGCAATTTGAATCAGCATTTATAATCAGTTTATAATTCTTCAAAACCAACAGTTTTTAGCGCATTTCCATAGGAAAAATGAGCTATTGCAGTGGCCCTTATGGTGAGACCCAAGGTTGGTAGTAGCAAATGAGCACCGATCATGGTCCCCAGTTTTGGTGTCATTAAAATTCATATATATACATATATGTGATCGCACTCTAGCGGCCGCATTTTAAGTCCGATTTGGTGTACGTGTTGGTAGTCTATGTCGCTCGGTCGAGTTTGTTAGCCAAAAAAATCCAACAACCGGAAGTACGTTTTTTGACCGGAAGTAAAACTATTTTTTGAGATTTTGACTAGGAGAATGACATTTTTTTAGAGTTTTTTCTAAAATGTAAATGTTATTCTGCACATTTGTTTTTTTTACGCGACCTTATAGCTCGCTTGGTTCCCCCAAAATCGACCAAAACGTAAAATACCATAAAAGTACCCGGTTCGAAGCCAAGTGGTGCAAATCCGCGAGGCCACTAGAGGAAACAAATTCTACTAATATATTGCATACACCAGACAGCTGTTCAACGCCTTCGTGAGTAGACCTATTTCCCAAATTGTTGGTTGAAACCCTAAAACATAGGCATATTTATAAACTTAATTTTGGAAATTTGCTCAACTCAAGTCAGCGGGCCAGCTGCGTGGTAGAATTATTTAAGGTTAGATTGACCAACTTAAAGCAAATAAAAACAAAAATCAACTAAAAATGCTTACTATATTTTAATTAAATTCAAACATTGGTTGTTACATATTAGAGGAGAAGGTGGTAATATGGCCCCCTTAGTATTTCAACAACAATGTGCTGAAATCTAGTTGAGAACGCTGGAACCAGTTCACTATATCAAAGCCCACTAAAGAATACCGTTGAGGGACAGGCTTGTGTACACTGAGACCTTGAACACTCCAATCGCCGTAGTACGACGCTGTCACGTTCTTCCCACGCTTCTAACTGACTGCGGCTAACTCAACGCATTTGCAATTCTTTAAACTGTGCGATCAAGCCTCGAGCGTTAAATACCAGGAGTGTTTGAGGCAGCCAACCCGCGGTAGGCCTAGATTATAAAATGAATTACAAAATTGAAAATCTAGAAACTACAACGAATTTTTACCATTGTAATATATAGAAAACATATCATACTACAACACAAGTCACTTTGTTTAATGATAGAACGTTCTGGGGGCTCTGGGGAAAGTCAAACATTGAAAAGGGAAACCATTGCCCCCACCAGGGGTGGCCCCCCAAGCCTCATGGCGCCATCCCCCCAATGTAGATACCCCCTCCCCTTATAAACAATAAACCTTAACCTTAGTAACTCTTGTGTTGTGACAATGAATGACCTGAACCTAGCGCACTATACATATCTACAATACTAATCCAATCAGGAATCAGAGATTTTGTAGTGTTTAAATAAAAAATATATAATGGTGTAAGAAATAGTTTATTGTAACAACGAAATAAACTACAGTATAGGGTGTTTATGATGAAAACAATGAAAATATAACTGTTTAAGTTAGCAAAGTTGAAGATCTTAGCGACCAAAATCATTATTTTTGTTGATACATTGGCTATTTCTTAGAAATTTAAAACTAAAACACGAAATTGTTTGTACAGTTTTCTATAAATTTAGCATTTACTTTTTCTAACTTCTGTGATTCTTTGAATGATTTATACAATAAAGTAGTACCGTATTCTTATTGATATTGCTAATGTAAATTGGTTAATTATGATGTCATTTGGAATTTCTTTGAAAATGCCTTTTTCAGAGGCTAGACTAGATAACCACTTGTCACTCATACTGCTGCGAAGTCAATTTTTTTTACAATTTTCAGTCTACTCATGGTTCTCTCGACAGAACAGCTACTGACTGCCAAAGAAAGAAGAATTCTGTACATTACAGTTAAATTTGGGAATAATGATATTGGACCATTGTAAGGCTGAATAAAACCTTGTTTCATCCACTGGTCTGCCATCCTCTCATTTTCACGTTTCTTTTTGCTTGAAATTCTTTCATTTTGGACTGTCTCTTCTTCATGGCTTGATGACATCTCACCGTCTGATGAATTATCGCGTTTATGAAGGATGTCTGAAATGTCTACTTCTTTATGCTACTTTGTAAAGACTACTGAAAGTTTCCAGTGTTTTTTTTAACTCGTTTTAAAACTTTTATAAGATGTTTCTTTTTACAATGCTCCAACCACTTGTCGTTGCTGTGCACTGTGTTACATAACATTTCTTAACATTTGTATTTGATCGCTCTTTTCAACGCTCAAGCCATTATTTAAGTCAAAGTAATCTTTTCTACCGCACACTGCACTGAAGCTGAACTGACTGACAACAGGGCACTACTCTGTGATGGAAATGGAACAGCTGATCAGCAGGTGGGGTTGGAGGGAGGGAAGGAGCAGTGATAAGTCACACAACTGTGTTTATTTTGGAACCTATGGCCTTGATCGAAACAATAGGAATTTCTAAGTTCGCGAGGCGGCAGGGGCGGGAATAGGGTTGGGCATGACCACACCAAGATTCTACCGAAACCGAGAGAATTATACCGACAATGAACAAAAAATATCTTAGTTATAAATAGGTAGATTATTTACTCTACTATATACTACAATAGCAATACATTTGCCAATAATATTAATGTATTATTGTCATCCTACCGTACATACACAAAATTTCAACTGTGATTCACAAATTGTCTCATTTATTTATAGTTTCAAAAATCCCCCAAAATTTGCTTGGATGGCGCTCTGAGCGCCATATCACCCCCCTTCTGGGCACCCCTGGCCCCCACTTTCCCTATGTTTTAAGGCGTCAACCTACTATTTGGGAAATTGGTCTACTCACATGAAGGCGTTGAATAGCTGCCTACATTTACAAAATATACAGGCATTAGTAGAATGTGTGTGCACCTCAGCCTCCAGCCTCGGCTCAAGCGTTCCGCTCGCAGTGGAAAAACTCGCTTTGTGGGTTTGAACCTCACCCTTGTAGCCTAAAAATCTATACTGCTTCGCTTTTACCGCAGAGGACAAACTAAAGTTTTTGGAAAAACAAAATGTGAACAATAATCTCTTATATTTATTTTGTTAGATAAAACATTAAAATAATTTTATTCTAGTACAAAAAATTTATTACTTCTGGTAGTTGGATATTTTGGCTAACGAACTCGTCCAAGCAACTTAGAAAATAAACGTGCGTTTCAAATTTGATCAAAATGCGGCCGTTAGAGTTCGAACACACATATATAAGTTATATAAAGTTTTTAATGACATTTTAGAGGGTTGAAATTTTTTTTCCTGAATTCCTTGGGGTCGAAATAGGGGGTTATCAGTTTAAACTAAAATGTCTAAGTATACTCGTTTCAATGCTATACAAGCCGGCCACCCGCTCTGATACAACCTGTATATTCAAAGGTTAGAAAATTATTAGATCTAAAAATATGACAGATAATAAGAAAAAAGTACAAATTGAATAAGTAAATTGGAACAAAACCATAGCCTAGTTTACAAATACACAAACATATGATCAGCTAAGTAAGCTATTAACGATAGAATTGTAACTAAAATAAAAACTGCTTGCTACTAACTGTATGTCCCATACTAAAGTGTTTGTCATTTTAAAACCAGTTGCGCTTCTTCCCATTACGACTTTTCCAAAGTGTTTATTCATTACTTAAGTTAAGGTGTTACTGAATATTTACAAGGCATTAATTTCAAATGTAACTATTGGCGCTTTTACAATTAAATAGATACTTTTATAATCGTATAATAAACCATTACGAGTATACGTGATTTTTTCATAAGTTAGTAAACATAATTATCAGTTTTTCAGACTTATAAACATCAAGAACTATAATCTATACTAATATTATAAAGAGGTAAAGTTTGTTTGTTTGTATGTAGGGGGTAATCTCTGGCACTTCTGAACCGATTGAAAAAATAGTTTTACTAATAAAAAGCTACACTATCCCTGAGTAACATAGGCTATGATTCATTTCGATAAAAACCTTTTTTTATTTCAATATTTATAAATTTAATCGGAAAAATTCTTAGGTTAGGACTAGAATGATATACCAACACATGTACAGTATTTACATTTATTACCATAGCAACCAATTGAATAAAATAACAGATAATATATTTGCTCCATTATTTCCATTAACAGCTGATTTCAAAATTTGAAGCAATTATTTTTGTATTTCTAGCTTTTAGGTTAGGATTTTAAAGAGTAGACCTGAGCCTTGCTGGTTCTTTTAACCGTTATTATAACTGCTTTAAAATATAAGAAATAATTTAAATAGAACATTTAACATTATTTACCGTCTTAGTTTTGAGGTTATTATTAATCCTACACCTTTATTATAAATAAAACATAACATATGTTTTTAGAAGGTTACGTTGGGGGTTGGCGTGCGGAGCACGCAGGGGTCTCGAGATCAGTAAATTTGGATCAAAAAACCCAAAATGAGATGTTCTGAGTAAATAAAATAATACAAACAATATTTGCAGTACAGTTCTTCAATATTTTTTCTTGTAGTTCTTGATTGAAGGCGCAGCATTAGGAATTTTCAAAGTTCTTATACTATCTCGAACAGAGTTGGGCAAATGCGGGAATTTAAGCCTTTCAAGCAACCAAGGGAACGAAAGTTCATCAGCTAGTTTGACAAGGAAATCAATTCGTGATAGAGGTTTAGATCCATCCTTATTTTCCTGAAAGAAATTCAAGAGATAACACTACTTGAGAGTTGTACGAAACTATATTCAGCATATTGCAGAACATGACGTGGCCGTCTTGTAGTTTTCCTGTTACAGCTTGTGTTACTCAAACACTGGTCAAAAGAATCAACAGATCCTTTAGTATGGTTGTAGCATAGTATAATTTCTGGTTTCATTCACAGCATCATTTATCGAGCACAGTTGATACAAGAGAGACCAATTTGTTCTTACAAGGCAAGTATCATATCTTCATGGAAGAGAAAAAATGAAGACTCAGCAGAGCGAACTTGAAACTTTGGATTCACAAATTGAGCGAGGGAATTCAAACTTGTTTTTTCGAGCTGTTCCCTCCATGGTTAGCCCATAATCTCGGAGTCGTCAGAATCTTTTGGGAAAACTTCCTATTCCTCAGACTAAATATATACGTGTATGGTCCCCAATGAATTGCTAAAAAACAATGAATAACAGTTGAGAATGTAGTTTGAATGGCACATAGCTTAAAATTTTTAGTAAGAATATTTATATTTAAAACAATTTTATTTTTATATTAAAATTAACTTTGACAGTGTTGCGAATAGGTGGGGTATGGGGTAGAAGATATATTTGAGTCATTTGGGTTAGTTGCTAGAGATAGCGGTTTATATGTTAAGGTGTTGGGTTGTGTAAGACAGACAGGAAGTATGGATCCGGAAATGTAAACTAGGTTGGGTAGAGGTCGTGTTTCGCGGAACTGATACAAAGGTAGCAATGGAGAATGGAAGCTAGGCGGATTATATAAGGATATTCCTAATCTTGGCCAGTTTGTTACGAAGGAAACCCAGGGCGTCTGCTACGAGGAACGCTGGTCAGATGACCAGTGAGTTGAGGGGCTGCGAGTTAGGCCAGTTTTGCTACAAGGGAGTCCGGGAGCTGAGTAGCGTAAGTCTAACGAGTCAATCTTACGGGAAGGATTTCATGGGTTTTCGAATCATCGACAGAGATTAACGGACGAAACCGGTTCTGCAGAAGAACGAGATCTTAGTGAATACACAGAATGTTTATAACAATTCAAAATATATATATTAAAATTTAAATGTATGACTATCGAAAGTTCTATTAAAAAACAACCAGAGGAAAGAGGTCATTCATTAGATTAGTGTAGCCTAACGACACCTAGTGGAGAATATGCGAACTTCCAGAAAAAAAGCTGCAAATTGTTAACTAACCCGGTTTTCGAAACTGAAATAAACCAATTAATATTAATTCCCGATATTTTCGACCTGTACTTCCCATATCAAAATCACGCAAAATTATCATATGAATCTAAGAAAATTAATACTGTACCCCAATCTAATATTAAATTATTCATTAATTATCTCTATTTGAAAGTCAAGACTTTCGTCTAACGAATAATAAGTTTAAAGCGCAAACCATCATTAAAATTCAATTTACATGAAAACCATAAACTCTGAAGAAAAACCGACATAGTCTATAAACAGAATGAACCCTTTTACACACAAAAAGTCTTTGACGAAATTATCAAATATACACCGTTAGAACAGGACAATTGGAAAACCAACTTAAAAAATCATTTACAACGTACTGCCGAAGACATCTTCTTTCGGTAGCCACGCCCACGACGGAAGAACTTACCTGTGATTGGATCGTGGATTTACATCAGATGATTTAGTTCCTTTAGGTTTTGAACATAAAAAAACTAGATTATAAAGACACAATTTAACCATTCGAGACAACCAACAAGATTGGAAGAAGAACCGAAGATACAGATCTGATCAAGTATAACCCAATTCCAAGTTAAAACGATAAAGAAGAATCGATAAAATTTGGTGAGGCCATTCTAATTACATATAGGTTACGTTTTTTTTACATATTAGGCCTAGTGGTGAAACCACACAAACTATTAAGGGGAGTTGAACGGTCCTATGCTACCTATGTTAAATTCATCAAATTTATGTACCTTTTTCTCAGGATAAGTTAGAGTTAGAGAGCTGAAATTTTTTGTGGTTATATTTGTGTATCTTGTCAAGCTACTGTGAACCAATTTTATAATTATGACCAACATTTTTATAATTATAATTTTTTTTATTACACAATAAAATCATTTAAAAAAAGTAGAGGTAGTTTTAATTTTTATAGGCCATTTTACATTTAAATTAAATAATTGGTTCACTGTAGTTTCAGAACATGGTAAATTATCTTGTGTAAAAATTTCATTAGGATATCTTTAATAGTTTAATAATTTAATTATCTTTAAAAATTAAAAAAATATATTTGTAACCATGGTAACATTATGCAATTGGTATCCAATTGTTCAGAAAAATGCAGACTTTAAAATAATACAATAAAAAAAAATGGCAAATTTTGACCTATAGTAGTGTTCAACTCCCCTTAATATAAACTAGAACCCAACGAACATTATTTCACGTTGAAACAACGTATCATTGTGATAAAAACTATGAACTAAGCATTACCTATTACATAATTTCATTCACCCACAAACTATATCATACAAATTTGCAACTTACTAATAACGATTTACTATTTTCTTTACCTTTTGTTTCTATTAATAAAACTATGTATTATAATATTTCTTCCATTAGGATATCAAATTAAACTTGGGAAAAGACGGCACTAACCCTGTAACGGACCCTCGCTGCCAGTCCGGCTCACCTGCGTCCGGCTCCTCCAGCGATGGCGTTTTCCCTGGTCGGGCTGTGCCTTCTGTCCTCTTGCGGACGTACGTGCGTTGTCAGGATGGGTGGTGGCGGAAGGTTCATTAAAGAAGCGGTAAACTCATGGTCGATTAAAACGTTTATTGAACCATTTAAAGTACAACGACTACTCTGTTGGTTCCTATCCTAAAACTAACATTACGCCATGAGGCCAAAGCAAGATCAATCCCCCATTTATATTGAGTCTAATCGCGGACGCGTTCACTTCCAGACTAACTGATGCATCTCCCGGATGCGTTTCTCTAGCGTCCCCCTCCCTTAGTTAACTAGGAATTGTCTTCTCAGCGATGTACCTTTAGCCAGCCTATGCTATGTCCGCTGATAGTGGACCCTTTAATATTTAGTATCTTTACTTATTACTTATAATTATTTATGAGTTGAGGGGTACCCGTCACATCACCCCCCGGCGTCACCAGAGTCGGCCCCTTCGACTCCTTTACTACTCTGACGTGCAGCTCTTTGATGTTTGGTTTTTTTTTCTCAACAATCTAAAGAAGTCTGCAATGATTTGCTCAAACCACCCTTGTTTGGTTGATTTTTTTTATATTCTCTTCACCATCTCTCACGTTCCTCACATCCTTAAATATAGTAGAGTAAGTGCAGCGGCCTGGTCTCCGCTGGCTTCCTACTGCTATAAACCACAGTTTATCTCTTCTTGCCTAAGGGCGAAAGGGGTTGCCAAATCCTTGATATAGGAAGGAAGTGCAACGGCTTGGGCTCCGTTGGCTCTCCTGTCCTATGTCATTTCCTCCACCCTCCACAGCAAACAAACCATCCCATATGTGAAACTTATAGGGAGAAATAATTAATAAAATCTTATTTTAGTGAAACTTGTTATAGTGTTTAAGAATATGAAGTTTTAGAATTAAGTTTACTATTTTACTATTTACATAAAGTTTATGTTTTCTATAATTACTCTCTGCTAGCATTGAGCAGCTGGGTACAAAGAAATTCTTTTTCTAACGAAGATTGAATTTAATAATTAATATCTACATTTGGTCATATCAATAAACAATGTTGCAACTTTAAACAATAATGTGCAACTTACCTTTGTATTATTATAATTAAGTACTCTCTGTTGGTTACCATGAACGATAATAATTGTTTAAAATGTTCGCAAATTGAATTTGTATTTTTTTTACATTGTTAAATTGAATAGTTATAATTATTTATGAGTTGAGGGGTACCCGTCACAAACCCACCGAGATAAAGTTTGCTTGTTTCGTTAACCAATCAACAATAACGAGCAATATTTATTGAACTATAAATACACTTATAATTGGTATTTTATATCAAAACGATCTTAACTAATGTTGAATATAATTCTTTTACTTGTTGATTAAAGAATCCAGATTTCTTTTACTGCAAATTGTGTCTTTAATTATTTTACCATATAGAATCTAGATAAGATATGCATCAAGTAATGTAAATTTATTACTGTGATATATTTGTAATTTTGATAATTAAGATTCGTAAGTGAAGCTTCCCACGGATTAACGAATAACAGATAAATTACTATTGTGTTGTTGTAATTTGGCGACCAACGTGACGGCTTTTCCCAAGTCAACCTTAAATAACTCCTTATTATAATTATAAGTAAATATAATAGTAATAAATATATATTGTAAAATAAATTAAGTTAAACCATTATTATAAATTAAAATGGAAAAACAGTCAAACTACAATTTGAGAACAAAAGTCACTACAACTCAGAGAGCTCGTGGGTCACAAGGCTTGCTTGACATTTATTCGTCCCGCCGAACAGAAGACGTGGACGCGGAACACAATAGTATCATCGAGGGCGAAACGATGGAAGGGTCGCGGACTCCTGAAATAAACTACCGCCGGTCAGAAGACGTGCTTATAGGGGAACGGTCTATAAGGGAAAGGGAAATTGTTTAGGCGACAATTTTATAGGCGAGAATGAGCCGGATTCTATAGAAACAAGGGCAAGTCTTGAGCCACAAAATCTTATCTCCACCAGCGATCAGATGACGTCTGAAGATAAAACTTCACCACTTTCTCTTGAATACTTGTTGGGTCAAATCAACCAACAATTTAAAAAACTCGACCAGCGTTTTCAAAACACTGACCAACAATTTCAAAAACTCGACCAACGTTTTCAAAACACTGACCAACAATTTCAAAAACTCGACCAGTGTTTTCAAAATAACGAGGAACAATTACAAAACCATACCCAACATATTATCGATTCTGTTAGAATGGATGTTCAAAATCAAATGCGACAAATGGAAAATAAAAATATAATTTTCCAAGAAACTTTGCTAGAAGAGGTACGAACGCAACACAGCGCAATTAGAGACGAATTGTCCGCCAGAAGTCAACGGACCAGGGAAGAGATTTCTTTACAGATGGAAACCCAAAATAGCCTAAAGAAACACGTTTCTGAAATACAGAATCAGACGAGAAATGAATGCAAGGCATTAATCGAAGAGGAATGTACATCAATTAAAACGACAATAATCGAAGAGAAAAATCGAAGTCAGAAAGTTGAAACCGAACATAGCCTACACCTTGACAGATTGGGAATACTTTTCTCTGACCAACGTGAGCGAGTTGAAAATTTAGAAAAGGAAGTCAAAGAAAACCAAATACCATTTCAGAAGACAATACACGTAACGTGTGGAAGACAGATGGACTTCGCAACAGATAATAGCATTCCTAAATTTCATGGTAGAGAACGCAATCCGACTGAATCTCTACAGAAAATACAAAAATTCCACGAGAGGAGAATGGTCTTAAACCAGGGCGTAGATCCGACTAATAACCTTATCGATAATCTGGAAGCATGTCTAGAAGGTCACGCTGCTAGATGGTTCAGCTTAATAAAGAGCGACTTACAATGTTGGGAAGATTTCCAAGAACAATTTGAAAATAAATATTGGAATCGGGAAATACAACGTGGAATCAAACAGCGAATGGAAGTAGAGAAATATAGGCCTAACGGGAGTTTAAGCCGATCGGAATATTTTACCGAGCGAGTCATTATTCTAAAATCAATGAACCCCCCCTGTTACCGAAGGCGAGATTGTAGCCTGCCTATCGGATCACATTGAGGAGATTATACAAGATGCCAGGAGAGTCCAGCGAATAGATGGTATAATGGATTTTGCTTCACTACTTCAAAGGGAAGACATTAAAGATACTCAGGCCCGAAACAAAAAAGAACAGAGACCAGCGTCATCGACATTTAAACGAAACCCACCTCAGTTTCGAGAACAACGTATTGGCCCAAATACAAACTTCAGATTTACTCCACCATCACATTTTACTAATGACAGGAGACACAATTCATTTAACCCACCAACATTTCGAAACCAAAACCAACCGATCGCAAATTTTAGAAATTCACCTGGACGATATCAACCTCCAACCCAACCTCAATATCAACAACGATATTTCGCGCCTCAAAATAGAGACTACTCTATGGCGACAAGGCATGAATTACATCCCACTACTGGACCACGACAACAGAACTACCCTACAAAAGAACAAATAAATGTTTGTGATACTGTCGCGGAAAGAGTCAACATTCCAGACTCCCGAACTTCATGCACAACACCGACGACAGATGTTGTAAAAAACTAAAAGGCTCAGAAAATGTCCTAGGCCACGAGAACGATGTCGATAACAATATCATCCAGTATACAACGTTCAACGACATTACCCCTGTGCAAACCAACACAGATATCGGAAAAAATAGGCCAAATCTATTAACGGAAAGAACAAACAATATGCCAAATAATAATATAATTATTAGTAACATGTACTGCGACCAAGAATTTTTATTTGAAGAAAACCATATAGAATCAACTTTTAAATCAAAGACTAACTATATCAAGTGCCCAGAAATTGAAATAAAAATCGGTGAACAAACAACTTTAGCTTTGGTCGATACGGGATCTAATATCTCCTGTATTTCACAACAATGGTTCCTAGACCATAAGGACTCCATAGGAAAATATGAAGAGTTACCGGCCACCAATATTCAAATTCACACTGCTGTCGGAGCGAAAACCGGAAAAGTATCACGAATAATAATTATGCTCAAAATAAAAATAAAAAATGAAGAAATATGGATAAACACTCTAATCGTACCGAGTTTAATTAAAAATGTTATATTAGGAATGGATTGGATATGTAATGCAGAGGCGGAAATAAACTTTAATACGAATATAATGAATTTAAAATTGAATAATAAACAAGTCGTCATAAAGTTTGAGGAAGTCAGTCAAGAAGGAATCTTATGCTACATTACCAAAGAGAATATACATAAAAATGATATAATAAATAACTCTGTAAAAAATACTAATTTAAATAAATATAATCATGAGTGTAATGCAACGAGTGAATCAACGATTTTGAGCGAACAAATAATCGACAATACTTTAAAGGAAAACACCAATCTAGGACCAACACAAAAATTAGAACTAACAAAACTATTGCTAAGTTATAAACATATTTTTTCGGATTCGCCAGGACTGTGTAATAAATATACACATTCAATTAAAATTAGAGAAGACAAGACGTTTAAAGGACAATTTTATCCGGTACCCTTAATATACCAAGAAGCGGTATCTCAGGAAATTAATAGGATGCTACATTTAAATATAATCGAACCTTCGTACAGTAGTTTTATCAACCCTATCATTCCAATTATTAAAAAAGACGGAGAGATACGTTTATGTTTAGACGCGAGGAAGGCAAACGAGATAACAGTTCCCGACTACGAGCAAAACAGAAGTATTAACGAACTCCTAGCGAAAGGAAAAAATTGTAAATGGCTAAGTACCATCAACCTCACTGCTTCGTATTGGCAAATTCCATTGGCAAAAGAATCTCGAAAATACACGGCTTTTCAATTCAGAGGGCGTACATATCAGTACACAGTAACCCCTTTCGGAATTTCTACGTCGCAAGCAGCTTTAGTTCGCGCTCTTGATGAAGTTTTCGACGATAGCGTTGAATCATTTACTTTGATTTATGTAGACGACGTTTGTGTTATATCACCAGATTTTCAAAGTCACTTATCACACCTCTCTTATATTTTTGGAAAACTATCCGACGCTAATATGACTATAAAGTTTTCTAAGTCACTTTTCTGTCGAAGCTCTGTACCTTTTCTTGGTTATACACTTACCTCTACTGGTTTACAAATGAATGACGACAAAATTCAACCTATTTTAAATTTTCCAACGCCGCAAACTAGAAGACAACTCAAATCATTTCTTGGTTGCATCAATTATTACAACAAGTTTTTAAGCAGATTTTCCGAGACAATACAACCACTTTTACGTCTTACTTCAAAAAAGGCAAAATTTAATTGGACGACATCAGATGACGAAACATTTTTAAAAATAAAAAACTTATTCCTTAAAACACAAATCTTACACCATCCAGACCCCAGGAAACCTTTTTATTTGCAAACTGACGCTTCGGACGTCGCTATTGGAGGTCACCTGTACCAAGTAAATAATGAAGGAGAAAAGAAAGCCTTAGTTTTTATGTCAAGATCACTACAACCAACGGAACGACGTTTTACCACCACAGAAAAGGAATTATTGGCTATTATCTACTGTTTACAAAAAACCAGATATATTGTTTATGGAACGGATCTGACGGTCATAACAGACAATCATGCTCTTATTTTCTTGAAAATGTGCAAACTTTTGAACGCCCGCTTAACAAGATGGATCCTTGCAATACAGGATTATAACTTTAAAATACAGCACTGTAAGGGTAACGAAAACTGTACAGCCGATGCTTTAAGCCGATTCCCTACATATACTAAGTCGAATTCATCAGATGAGCAATATCAGTTAATCATGGCCTATATTGAAAGAACACAAGATCCCAACTTATTACATGAAAAACAGAATATTTCAATACACCAAAACTCAGACCAAAATTTACTCCAAATTTTTCAAAATCTAAATCAACCAAACTCTATTGACAATAATTCTAGACGGATTCAACGTTATAAAATCCATAATAATATCCTCTATCAACAGTTACAACAAAGATGGTTGATTATAATTACCGAAAACCTAATTAATCGACTAATCTGGGAATGCCACACCTATTACTTACACTGTGGAGCAAAAAAGTGTTTTGATATACTGAGAGAAAGCTTTATTTTCAAAAATATGGGACGGCGAATTCGTACAACACTCGCTACATGTGATCCATGCCAAAAGTGCAAGAGCAATCCCCATCCTTCAGTAGGGATAGCTACAGGTATTTTGTGTACAGAGAAGAACTATCATCTCGCTGTCGATATAATCGGACCCTTCCAACGAGTATTGGACGAGTTAAATATATTTTCATTGTTTTGGATATCTTCACGAAATTTGTTAAATTATACCCCATGAGATGCGCAAACACAAGAACGATTTTAAAGAAACTTTTAGAATTACATTTCCCAACGTATGGTATTCCAAAATTTATACAGAGCGACAACGGGACACAATTTCGAAGTCAAAATTGGGTCAAAACTTTAGAAGATCTTGGAATTGGACTCATTTTTAACCCTTATTACCATCCCAAAACGAATATGGCCGAACGACCGATTCGCGAGGTTAAAAGATATTTGAGGACGT
This sequence comes from Philaenus spumarius, assembly GCA_018207615.1. Taxonomy (NCBI): domain Eukaryota; kingdom Metazoa; phylum Arthropoda; class Insecta; order Hemiptera; family Aphrophoridae; genus Philaenus; species Philaenus spumarius. The sequence continues at coordinate 100,148 of JAGFPH010003160.1, read as the reverse complement.
ATTGCTCAAGAAAACATAAAAATTGGGCTCATTATATTTCAGATATAAACACTATGCTAAACGAAGTATATAATGAGACTACGAATTTCACTCCTAACGAATTGCAACTAGGAAAAAGGGACATACGATTTTGGGAAACATATCTAATAAACCCGTTCAAAATAGATGTTCCTATTGAAACGAAAATATGTTTAGCTAAACAAAGAATTCAAATTAAACAAGAAAGGAGAGCAGCGAAACTAAACTCTCAATTAAAACCCACTTCTTTCGAAACCAACGATTTGGTACTTATTAAAAACTTTCCCACATCCAACGCTGCCGAAGGAGAGACACACAAACTATTCGAAATATTTCATGGACCATACAAAATTTATAAAAGAATAGGAAAGTCAACCTATTATATATGCGGCATAAATAACCAAAGTATTAAAGGACCTTACCACGTAACGGCTATTAAAAAATACAAACACAACACCCACAACGTGCTTGAAAGCGAAAATGGTACAATCACAGCTGATTGACAACTAGGTCAATGACCTCACCCGGAGTAAACAAACTGGTCAGAACTATCAACCAATCAATAAGTACTTACTTTGTTTAGAGGTTAATATTTCTCATTGCTATATTTTTTTATTCCCATGAAAACATTTAAATAAATATTTTCAGGAAAAATTACCCCGGAGATAATTATAACAATTCAAAATATATATATTAAAATTTAAATGTATGACTATCGAAAGTTCTATTAAAAAACAACCAGAGGAAAGAGGCCATTCATTAGATTAGTGTAGCCTAACGACACCTAGTGGAGAATATGCGAACTTCCAGAAAAAAAGCTGCAAATTGTTAACTAACCCGGTTTTCGAAACTGAAATAAACCAATTAATATTAATTCCCGATATTTTCGACCTGTACTTCCCATATCAAAATCACGCAAAATTATCATATCAATCTAAGAAAATTAATACCCCAATCTAATATTAAATTATTCATTAATTATCTCTATTTGAAAGTCAAGACTTTCGTCTAACGAATAATAAGTTTAAAGCGGAAACCGTCATTAAAATTCAATTTACATGAAAACCATAAACTCTGAAGAAAAACCGACATAGTCTACAAACAGAATGAACCCTTTTACACACAAAAAGTCTTTGACGAAATTATCAAATATACACCGTTAGAACAGGACAATTGGAAAACCAACTTAAAAAATCATTTACAACGTACTGCCGAAGACATCTTCTTTCGGTAGCCACGCCCACGACGGAAGAACTTACCTGTGATTGGATCGTGGATTTACATCAGATGATTTAGTTCCTTTAGGTTTTGAACATAAAAAAACTAGATTATAAAAGAGGTACCAGTAATATGGAGTTATTTAAGTATTTTATTCAATTTATCTATTATTTCCACTATAAAATAACTATTCTTTTAATGATTGCACTTTAAAAAAAAAACAATTTTATACTCGAAAAGAGAAAATTGTTTAACCATTTCATTCATAAACCCTTACAAACACCACCACCCGAAGTGTATTAGTGTATATTTAGTAGGCAAGTGTGTAAAAGTTCTGGAGTGTAACAACAGTGAAAAAATGATTATTCTTGTAAAAGCTGCCAAAGTAAGCAGTTGCTGAATTACTTTGTGCTACACAATTTAATAAATTAGATATTTTCGGACACAATTTAACCATTCAAGACAACCAACAAGATTGGAAGAAGAACCGAAGATACAGATCTGATCAAGTATAAACCAATTCCAAGTTAAAACGATAAAGAAGAATCGATAAAATTTGGTGAGACCATTCTAATTAGGTACATATAGGTTACGTTTTTTTTTTTACATATTAAGCCTAGTGGTGAAACCACACAAACTATTAATATAAACTAGAACCCAACAAACATTATTTCACGTTGAAACAACGTATCATTGTGATAAGAACTATAAAGTTTGCATGTTTTGTTAACCAATCAACAATAACGAACAATATTTATTGAACTATAAATACACTTATAATTGGTATTTTATATCAAAACGATCTTAACTAATGTTGAATATAATTCTTTTACTTGTTGATTAAAGAATCCAGATTTCGTTTACTGCAAATTGTGTCTTTAATTTACCATATAGAATCTAGATAAGGTATGCGTCTGGTAATGTAAATTTATTACTGTGATATATTTGTAATTTTGATAAGATTCGTAAGTGAAGCTTCCCAAGGATTAACAAATAACAGATAAATTACTATTGTGTTGTTGTATGTTTAAGTCCACTAAATAGAGCTACACTGAGTTTGGAGTTAAAGTTTAACAGAAGTAAATACAGTAGCTTTGTTTACCGGCGTCTCAATTCAGTCTGTCTTACGAACGTAATATCTAGTAAAGGAAATGTACACAGCATAAGTGTAGGTTAATGTCAGAGATTGTATGTTTTCAATAGTTGCAAAGGCGTGCAAATAAATCCTATTACTTTAAATGAGCAATTCTTGTATCTATCTTTGTATCTGTCGCGGATATCGAAAACGGCTCTAATGATTTTTATGAAAATTTGATTATAGGGGTTTTTTGAAGTCAAGAATCGAATACGCTGGGTCTTATGTCTGAAAAAATGCGCATCAAATTTAAACTCTGAACTTCTTTTTATACCACCTTTCTTTTATACCACCTTTCAAGTCACTTGAAGGCTAATAGATACGACTTCTTTAAAGTCACTAAGTATTCGAATAGATACAATCCAGATGTTAAGAATACTGAACGATGCTCGGTCACCCAGGTACAAACGAGCCAAAGATTAGCGAGTTTTCTAACTGCGAGCGAAGCGTCCAGGGGCGGAGCCCCTAGTGAATGTTTAAATAAGTATTACCACTGAACCATTGCTTCCGTTATTGAACCTGGACAAAAGAGTCTGATTCTTCCTTTCATGAAGAAACTCATATTTCCTTTTACACAGATACTTTTTATGAAAATGGTGATTTTAAATGAGTCAAACCAACACAAATCTTGGTTTCTTTATATTACTTGCAAACAAATATTGATTATTAATAATAATAATTTTATAAGTTGTCTGTATTACAATCTTTTGAAAATCAAAACTTTGTTTATTATGACATCGTCTTATTTTTTTTTGTCAATACCCTTTTATAGTATATATGTAAAAAAATGTTTTTTTTCTTCTTATTTATGAAATCATATATGCTGTAATGAAGCAAGCAAATCATCATTACAAATTAAAAGTCTGAATGAACAGTAAACGCGCCGATAAGGATAAGTACTCAGGCAAACCAATAGGAGCGCTAATTCAAACAAGCTGTAAGTAGCTCCCCACCCTTCCCCCTCCAGACTTAAAATAACAACAGTTTGCCCCTCCACTCTAGGAAAACAGGCTATATAAGCGACTGGCAGAGCCAGAAAATAGAGTTGGGTCTGACCAGCCCAACCTAACCCACCTTTCCGTTCCTTGTCACAGAGACGTATTGAGCCCTCGGCAAATCCGTTCCTTGTCGCAGAGGCGTATTGAGCCCTCGGCCAATCCGTTCCTTGTTGCAGAGGCATATTGAGCCCTCGGCATTCCGTTCCTTATCGCAGAGGCATATTGAGCCCTTGGCATTCCGTTTCTTGTCGCAGAGGCATATTGAGCCCTCGGCATTCC
>JAGFPH010003160.1:81714-96490 GCA_018207615.1 Philaenus spumarius | reverse complement strand
GCAGAGGCATATTGAGCCCTCGGCATTCCGTTCCTTGTTGCAGAGGCATACTGAGCCCTCGGCAATCCGACCTTTAAACCTTCTTATGATATAGGTTAGGTATAAAGGAGCACCTCCCGTGTCTACAGATTTCACCCAGCAACGAATTTTAAGAAAACAGAACAACTGGAGAATACCTCTACGGACCATCTCAGAGCCCACCGCACGGAGGAGACAGCATTCGGTTAGTGATCACGAAGATCAGCAATGCTAAAGAGAATTGTGTACAAATGTATAGTAATAACTGTGATAAATAAATGTGTATAGTTGACTTCTTACGACTTCATTTTACTTAACAGTGAACCCAAGGTAGATACGCTTGAAAAGTTTAATGCGTGATGAAGTAAACGTCACAATGCTACATGTACTCTAAATGAAAAACAACCTTATTATATGATTTAGCATGTAGAAAGTCCTGTTAAGAGTAGAATTCAAATGATACTCTTAAGACATTGCTCACCATGAATAACCTTGATGACGAGTCTTCTTAAGTTACATCTTATGGTCCAACTAAAACGGTTTCAATTGTTTTTCCTCCTGATGCAAATAAAGGAAACTTCATATTGAAAAAAAGAGGAGAAGAAATGAAGAACAGTTTTGTGAACAAAACTTTCTTAGAAATATGTTGAAAAATATATTTATTTACCCTTGATTTAAACACACATACATTGACTAGACGTTTATTATTTTATGGCACTTAATACTAATATTTCTAGGATTCCGTAGAGTAATAGAATTTTTACACTTAGTCAAATCTGTGTTTTTTGTGTCATAGCCTCATAATTTCTTTATTTTACCATATTTTAGTGCTTTCAGTTAACATAAATAATAAATACTGAACAATTTTAAAACCATTTTTTAGGGTATCTTACCTGAACATAGAAAGTGAACAAAATGTTTTTCGCCCACCCTAACAAGTTATTATCATTCATAAATTCTGTTATATTTATAAAAAAATTTTAATGCCTTATTGCGAGATATGAGTGTTTAAATATTGTTAAATATTTTAACACTCTTATAACTTTCCAGCTGGATTATGACAAGTTTTAGAAATAAATATACTAGAAACCCTTATGTAATTACATCTTTAGATTTTTTAAAAGATAATGTCAGTTTTAAAAACATTTATATGCCATCTATATTCCACAGAGTTAAAATTTCATTCATACTTGTTTAAACATTTGTTAAAAAGCCTCTAAAATAATGTTTGATTTTAATCTTGGTTAATCTCAAACAGCTACGGAATCCTATTTTGTTGCATATCTGACATGTAATTTCTTTTTTTTAGAGGAACATTTGTACAGTTGAAATAAATATGATTAAAACTCCATTTACCAATACAAATTTATGTGCTAACCTGAAATTTTAACCTGAAATTAAGAGATTTATCATAAACAAATTAAATTAATGTTTTTGGTTTCTGATATTTGTACAAATAATTGTAAAAAAGATATTTGATACTTATGTTTTTTGTGTATTGCCTATTATTTTTGCTTTGTGCCTTTAATACTTATGAGAATGCATATTGCAACAGAACGTAGGTCAAAACAAGAGTTGGATGTTTAAATAAGGTTTTCACTAATCTTTAGTTTTCTATATAATTAATTTGTATCAGATTTGAGCATTTGGACCTAAAAAGATGTTTGCATAAATTATTATTTTCCTTTCTCTAGGTAGTTCATTCTATAAGCCCAAGCAATACACTAATTTCTCTTGGCTTTTCTTTACTTATAAATTGTAGGAAAATAAAGTTTGTTCATTAAGTTGGTGATTTACTTAATAAAAACCCTAATTACATTTCAACATTTCTAAAGTAATATATTCATTCAATTAGGCAACTTCTATATAAATAAATATATTAGAAGTAATAATATTAATAAAGGTAACTAAATGAAAAGTCTTTGATTAAAAATCCTGTTTTAACATTTATTTTTAAAGGATTTTGGCACAACATTAAAAATTATTGAATTTATCAATAGAAAAATTAATTGATATTATAAAAATTTTAGGAACTTTCCAGAGATTAAGTCTAGAATAATATCTACTCATTGCTGTGAGAAGTAATTGTAATTCTTTATACTAAGGATTAAAAAATATGTAAATTTGAATTTTTTATTTTAGTCTTGATAATAAGTAATTGAGGAGCTAACATGCAAACCGTGTTTTGTCCATGTTTTTTGAAAACTGAGCTAATGATTGATTAGGATTCATCTGCTTCATTTCCACTTGAAGCAACATTGCTTTTCAGTCAAAAGAAACTTTCTCCTATTTAAATTTAATATTGAAAACTGGGTGTTTATGCAAAATGTGTTTTGTCCTCAGCTGGCTGTAATGCAAACCGTGCTTTGTCCAGCTGACCAATGGAGGCAGCCCTTTTGGTCACATGACTCCTTGTCTGTTGTTATTGTTTTTAGAGCTTTCCTAACCTCTTTGTTGTTAATCAAAGTGTGCCTTTCAGTGTTTAATCACTAATAATTAGTATTTTTGTAATGTTAATTGAAAAATTAGGGAACAATGTGTGATGAAGACGGAAGTGTAGTGATTGGTGAACACAGTGTCGGTAGCAGAAAGAGAAAATTCTCTGGAGGTAAAAGGAAATCATTGAAAGAAGCTAGGTATGCTGCACCAAACAAACCCCTACTTTTTGAACCACGTAAACATGACAACAATAAGTTTGCCTGCATTAAATTTAGGCCTAGGGATTATAAAATATTCCATTCTAACTTTTATAAGAGACCCGACAAACAGAGGCAAGATAGCATAGTTGCTACTTTAGTCTCTACAAAAAAAGTAAAACGGCGAAGGGCAAGGCCTGCATCTACTAACAAGAGACAAAAACCAGGCGGGGAACACGAATACAATGTTTCTTACTTTTTACCAACATTGCAATTTGGTAAAATTCAAGTTTGAAAAAAGTTATTTTTGTATATTGTGTCAGGCGTAGGCCGAACAAGGCTAAAAAATATAGTAAACAAAGTGCATTGTAGTGAGCCTATCGAAGAGAAAATAGGAGGAAACAGAGTAGGTGACCGGAACAACTTGAAAAAGGAAAAAGTAAGAGAATTTATAAGCAAATTTAAAGGTACAGAATCACACTACAACAGGAACAAATCTAAGAGAATTTACCTCAGTTGTGACCTATCAATAAAAAAAGCTCTGGGTTATGTACATTGACCAAGCTTCAGATGACATGAAAGTTGCTCAGTCAATGTTTAGAAGAATTTTTAATCAAGATTTCAACTTAGGGTTCAGGTCACCTGCCTCAGATGCATGTAGTACTTGTTGTCTCTTAAAAGAAAAAAGAAAAAGTGCTGCTCATGGATCAACTGAAAAGCAAAGGTATATGGTTGAAAAAAGGATCCATACCCAACGATCAAAATCTTTTTATGAGCACCTCAAAGAAATTGACAGTGAAACTAATGTATCTCTTTGCTTTGATCTCCAACAAATTCAGCCACTACCGAAGACGCCAATCCAAGTAGAATTTTATTCTAGGCAAATCAATCTTTATAATTTTTGTATTACTGACCTTAAAGGCAAAACCCCCCAGCTTTTTATATCTGGACTGAAGATCAGGCTGGTAAAGGCAGCACGGAAATATCTTCAGCTATACTAAGCCACTTGTCATCTATGGATTTTGAAGGAAAGAGTACTCTGCGCCTTTTTTGTGATGGGTGTACTTCCCAAAACAAAAACAACATTGTTTTGAGAAGCTTAGTCCACTTTTTACAAACAACTAAAACATCACTCAAGAAAATCCTGATTTTTTTTCCAGTGCGTGGACAGTTTTCTCCCTGCTGACAGGGTGTTTGGCAGGGCAGAAATACTTCTCATAAAGCAGCCCGTTATTCTTAGAATGGAAGATTACTTTGACATTTACAGAACAATCGGAGAAGTGAAGTACCTTGGCGAAGAGTGGAATCTGTTAAGCACTAAGGAGCTAAATGAATACTACAAAGACATTGACTCTATAAGCAAGGTAAAAAGAGTTGTCATTAAAGTAAGAGAAGATGGTGACAAAGTTGTGAGAGTTGTTAAAGGAAAACAAATTGTTGAGCCGAGTCGTCCTTTGAGAAGCCAACGTCAAGTCGTTTGAAGGGAATGAACAACTACAGGTCAGTTAAATAGCTGCTGACGTACTAAATAATAATTTATTCTTGTTAGTCAGTGTTAAAGGCCAGTCATGAACCGAAGCACCATCACAATGGTCTCTTTTGTCCATGACTAGTCTGTGACTGTCAAACATAAGCATCTGACTAAGTATTTTCGAGGCCTATGTTTTAAATTTGTCTGAAAACATAATTTAAACTAATCAAATATAATATTATCCATACAATTTGTAAGGTCAAAGTAGTCTATGTTTTGAAAAAAATTATAAAAGTTACAGTAAGCCAATTTCAATTAACATTAAAAACAATTATTATTTGAGATCCTTCTATTTTAAGTTTGAAGATGAGGATGAGAATTTTGTATCCCTGAGGAAAAAGAAGAATCTGAACTACAGCCAAGTTGTTTTGAAAAGGGTACCTATTGGTCATGCGATTACAAAAGCCAAAAAGGATGATGTCGACAAACTTCTTAAAAAGATGTTTGATGAAAACTGGTCTGTTGAGGAGCCACTGGTCGATGAAAGGTTATTTTGGTATAAAAACATTCTTTTTAATGCACCGATCGCCGAAGAACAGGCAGAAGAAGAAGAGTGCGATTGCTTAGCCCATGAACGGTGTGAATTACATGTGTGATGTTTACAGCATTGAACAGCAAACTCTTACTGATTGTAATGTTTCATTTTCAAAATAACATTAAACACATTTTCATTTCAAAACGTGTTTTGTCCAAGCGCATTCCATTCAAAACGTGTTTTGTCCAAGTGCATTCCATTCAAAACGTGTTTTATCCAAAAGGTTCGTGCAAAACGTGTTTTGTCCAAACTTTATTGATTTTTTAAAATTATTAAATTATTATATCACTATATAAAACCTTATTGGGTATTTTTCTATCAGTGCACTTGAAAAGTTAAAAAGATTTCAATAAAATCTTTCCATCCAAAACCTTTTTAACAGTTTTTTGTGTTTCCTGAAAAGTATGCAAACTGTGACAAAACACGGTTTGCATGTTAGCTCCTCAATTATGATTTAACATTTTACTAAATGTTTGTGATATACACTATATCAACAGTTAAATAACAATTACAGGTAATGAAAAATTTATTTAATAACTGCTTCTAATTTTCTATTTTTTTTTCATAGTACTGGTTCATTATCCCTGATTAAATTCACAGATACGGTAGTAAATCATTAAAAATATGTATTTTTAAAAGCTCAGAACGTAATATTACACACTACGTACTGTTTTTAACTACAAAACAATTATTTGATTATACAACTTCTAAATTATAGCATACAATATTTAAACACTGCAGTAAGGTAATGTCTTATAATTAGTTCAAATAAACCTGTTGCTCAAAACAAATGCAATAAAAATTATAGTACAAATTGTTTCAATAATTATAGTAGAACCCCTAAAAGTCAGCCCTCTTTAACTCAGATCTAAACATAATTCAGACCGGTTTGGAAAAAAATGTGTGCTGTGCACGAAAACGCAAAATAGAATACCAATTATGTTTGTAAGCATCATCAGTCACTGAACAGTGCGACTGTACTATCTAGAGAACAAGATGATGGGTCATCGCCAGCTACATTTCATTCACAGGCAACGCTACTGCACTTGTTTAACGTTCACTCAATTGTGCTACACTCTTGGCTTTTGATTGTCTGCTTTGTTATTTCTGTGAGATTTTAACAATGGCTATGAAGCATAAAATGTTTTGGCATTGTATATAACAGATAAAGGTAATCGTTGTAGAAGATTGGTGCTGAGTTCGGAGTAGGGACTTACAATATTCCGAGTGGAAGACAAGTAGGAACAATATTGAGAATTTTTTCTTTCAAAATGATTTCAAAGGACAGTTTAGATAATCAACATCCTTATGCTGAAGCGAATGTATGATCGTGCAGCTCGCATGCAGAACTCAAGACTACAGCCATTTCCCACAAAATATTCTTTTCATACTTTTGTTACAGTATAAACAATTGTTTGTTTTGTTTCTAATAATATTTGAAATACAGTACATAAAGCAGATTTTCTGTAAGTGCATGTTTTTTATTTTATTGTTTTGCCCACATTCTCTGATTAACCCAAACCAGATCTAATCGCAGTTGATTCGACTTAATGAGGTTCTACTATATACAAATTATATACATACATAAGATATTTAGATAAAGTTTACGGCTGCATATTGTTATTTTAAATTGACAAATGTTGTCGGTTTCATGAAACGTATAAAAGACGATAAAACATTTGTTTAAAATTGTTCGTCATATATCAGCTCAAAATTTACAACAAAATTGTTTTAAATTTTGCAACACTATTATAACATTTGCCTACTAATTGCAATCTTTGAAATTCAGCCTATAACATGTCCACATTAATTTATACTTCTTTCCTTGATGATTAGCTGCACCACACTTGTATAATAGAACATAAAGTTAAACTTATATTTTCTTGAACTGCTATGGCAGCTAAGGTTATTTGTTAACAAACTATCCGGAGTTTGTTATGACTCCACTGTCACTACTATGCATCTTTTAACATTTTCGGAAAACAAACAATCAATAGTGTTAAAGCCCTCTGAGGATGATGACTATGTCATTGAAATGTGCATAAGGATAGTGCAATAAACATAACTTTTTATTAAATTGTTCTGTTTTGTTTTTTGTTTCTTCTATTTGTGGTTCAGGGATACATTCAATCATTGTGAATTTGACGTCACAGCTCTCTTCAACCTTTGTAATCGAGTAAAGCGAGTTCCGTTAAACAGAAAACGCTTATGGACTTCTTCAGGAAATATTGTTTTAACTGGAACATGTACTGTAGCCTATGTATGTCTTTTTATCATTTGGTAGATCCCTTTTTCACATCTTTGTCTACATTTTTATTGATTTCACCAGATTTCCCTCTCAATTTTTGACCGAGTCCGTTGTATCAGAGTTTTCGATTACCCGAGGTTCACATTACATCGGATTATCGAGGTTCTACTGTATATCAAAATAGAGATAAAAATATTATATTTTAATGCTTTTTATTTCATATTGATATATCAAATGAAGTTATTATATACGGTATATTAGAAGTAATTAATATTATAACGAAGAAATTAATAATAGAATATGTTTACATGTTACACGAAGATGTACGAATGTTTCCAAAGTTAAACGAATGGTTATCTCGTTATTAAATTTATATTTATTACATAAACTCAAAGCAAATTTTATAACGTATTATAGCCTACATTAGTTCTATAACTCATACTTAAAAAAATTACTTTTGTAAACATAACCACAAAGTATAATTTATGCTAGGTTTTGTTTAAGTATTACAGATGACGGGTGAAATCAGTTATGTTATATTGTTACTCACGTACATACACTTGCTTTTATAGAAGTTGATAAGCTTACACAGAGCCTAAATATACCTAGCACTTTAGACTGATGTTACAGTGCAATGTTTTCCTTATTATTCATTTGATATTTTACACATGAATACATTGCTTAGCAATAACTAAGTTTTACATAACTGAGTAAAGAACTATCCATCAATCTAGACATTACTACACTTTATAAGTAAATCGTTTTTCTTTAGTATACAGAATGACTGACTGGTTTACGTTATAACCATACATTTGCTTTTTATTTTTAGGCTTATGGTGTTAATAGTGTTGGTAGTTTCATGAAACCGATTTTTGTTTTAAATTGATAGTAAAAAATAAATATAGAGTGGTATTATTTCCGTGATTCCAAAAAATGCACTGCTACCACAGCTTTTCAAGAGTTTCCACAAGTTTCTGAAAAACATAATTAAATATTACATGATTTATATTATTTTCACAAAAGAACAAATATTTTCAAAGTCAATAAAATTAACAATAAATAATGTAACAATTCGGTAAAAAAGAAACATTCACAGATTACCAAAATGTATAACGTTAAGCGTTGCGAATAAAAATAATACAAAATAATATATTGTAATTGAATTTAATCCTACTAAATTTAACTTGATATTTTGCGGTTGTGGATACGTCAACCTAAGCAAGCAAGTGAGAGGATTGGTTCGAGGCAAATGACGCAATCTGATTGAAATCAACGCAGCTCTTCCTGATAATGGAGTTCACTCATGGGTATTGTTATTAGGCGGTATATAAATGAATTAAATGCACCCATTTTTTGTGACCATGGATGGTGTGAATTAACACATCAGTAGCGGTTAGTTTCCTATATATTTTAAATTCGAGTTCATTCTGTTTTTTATAATGGTTAAGTCCAGATAGTTAATCCTGTTATTGATATCCTTTTCAATTGTGAATTGTATATTGGTGTTTAAACTGTTGAGTGTAATATATGTGAGTTTCAGGGGTTTTAATTAAGTAAACAGGGGTATAACGTAAAGGGAGTAGCTATGTAAATTTTGGATGATTTAGCCTATTTTAAAACACTGTATTTTATAAAGAAATAATAAACATAGAAATTCAAAGGGGGAATGCAGACAAGTTTAATTTCATAATATTTTAGTCATAAAAAAGCATTTATAATGTAATAAATCATAAGTAAAAGATATAAAGAACTTAGATATGTTTTTTGAAATAAAGGGAAGACATCATTAAAACATAGCCTCTACAACGGGTGTACTTCAGAAAGGAACAAGACTTTAGCCTCGGAACGGGTGCAATTTTCAGAGCTTGCATGCAGACAGTAACAACAGAATGACCAGGATTGGTGGAAAGGGACTACGTGACATGATGTCATCGTCACATGAGGTGGTTGCCGGAAGCCATGCCAAGCTCTTACTTGTAGCAGAGACGTCCTAGTGTATGGACCTGTTTGTCGTTTGGTGGTGAAATGATTTCACAAGTATAGTTTTTTCGGTCTTTAGAGACGAGATACAGCTGAAGTATGTTCAAAAGTTAGTAGAGACAGTGCAGTGAACAAAAAATGTCGAATGGCGTAAATCGTACGATGGAAAGCAAGATGAATTGACTTTGTAAATTTTCGGAGGTGTGTGCCGGCTTACAATGGGCTAATGGCGGACATTCGCTAGTAGCTACCACGTGAAACAATGTTTCCGATATAAACGTTATTTAAAGAACGAAGTGAAATTAATTCGGTGAGGCTAAAGTGCTACGAACAAAAATCTTCAAGGGGAAAAAATTTAAATAAGGGTAAAATTAAATTAAAATCTTTTTAAAATGTTGTAAGTTTCTTTTTGTTAAAGTGCACTATAAATCAAACCGTACGTAAGTAAAAAATATAATTATAATTAAGTCTGCATTTCAAAGTTTTAATATTCTAATTTGTTGTATGTTTAAATTTAGTAAAGTTAATAATTGGAATGAATGCTTGAGTGTTTGAAAATTATTGAGACTAGCCATGATTTGCCAATTCTTTTTAACATGGTTTGTATGTTTGATATTTAGAATGGGGCATTAAAAACTTAATGCCAACTATTATGTTTCGTTAATTTGAGTCCTTTCCCTTCCTAGAAGTACTTCATGGTAAATTAAACCTTGTTATAAAAATAGAGTCAGTGTAGTTTTAAGAGATACAAAATGGCGTTCAGTTTGCGGCCGCAGCGGCAAATCTTGGAGGCAGGGTCTCTGTGAATAGAACACAGATTCCATGTTTCTAAGACCAGTCGCCCCGTAGTTAGCAACTGTGCGCACAGATGTATAGACCAATCTGCGTAACAGAGATTTGGTAGTCAACTGTGACAACCACAGATCTGACTATAACATAACCTACTTTCAATTTTGGGGTTATGTTTGATTGTTTTTGTTGTGGTTAAGGGAATAGTATTTTGTAGATTTGAATTGGTAATTACATAAATAAAGTAAAGTATACAAATTGAAAGTATGAGATTACAAGTAATTGTTATGCAGCAAAAGGTTATTTTTTTATATTAAATTAACTTAGAAAAAACTTGTCAAAATTTGATTTATTTTTTTATTAATAAATTTTGTTTGTAAACGGCTGGCAAGCAACAGCACGTTACATGAGGTAGTTATGTAGTAGGTCAAGTTGTCGGGCTGTGCCTTTGAATATTAAAAAAGTGTCATCAACATATCTCTTATAAAACCAAATCCCATCAAAAATGTTAAACCCGAATAGCCTAATTTGGTAACGTTAAATTACTGAAAAAGACTAAGGAACCAACCAATGTTAAGAAATAAGCCTAATCAATTGTAAAGAAAATAGCAGACGGAATTTATATGTAGAATCATATTTAGAAATAATTCGATTAGAGCCTACATGTCAAAAAACTGTGTGAAACTGATTATTTAAAAGAATGTAAAATTAAACTAACCTAGGCTAGTAAACAAATGAACTAACCTAAGTCACATTTAGCACACAAAACACTCGATCTATGTATTAATCTTACACCACTAATCACAATAAATCACACACAAGGAATAATTATATTCATTAGTTAATTATTCATCGAAGTCATATCAGATGTATAAAAACAGTAGAATCCATTCAAAAAACAATTATTGTAAACATAGACACCGTAACATGTTCCGTTTCCAAATTCCTACGTTAAATGAACTTGGTCAAATCGGAAAAACACAAATAAATATTAAAACCAAATAGAAAACGGTGACAAATGATAAAATTGTAAGAATTAGAAATAATTAGGACGTAAATGAATATTAGTTTATATCAAATGTATTAGAAACTAATTATAGTAATGGTCACAAACTGATGTAAAGTAAAGGGAACACGGCCATGCTAGATGCAATAAGGAAGTCAAGTTGATTTTAAATGTAAAGAGATTTAATTAATAAATTTTGATAAATAATTTTTTGGCATCAAAATAATAAGAAATAGACTACAAATAATTATGTACAAGTAACGAACATGTTTGGCAGTTTAAAGATACAAATTTAAATCACAAGAAGGAATGTAGAACAGACCAATGAGATTAGAGAACCAGAGACCGCAGCGCTAGGAAGGTGTAGCAAGCACAATACAAACCACAAAAGGCACGCGCAAAATTTCATCTAGAAGAGGGAGTACAAACCCAAGCCTGGAAGTAAAAACATGTAAAACAACGTTTCTGTGAATTTCAAAAGTTTTAAACAGTTTTCAAAATAATAGAATCAGAGCTATTAGTGCAAAAACAGACGTGGTATAATCTGTTATAATACATATCAGTGACAATTTATTCATTTGTTAAATATGTTGTATTGAAACTTTGACCTTAAAAGAAAAAACTTTCATCAATGATGCTAACATTAAAATGATGCTATATTAATAATTTAATTGATTTTTATATCATTGCGTTGCTATAAAAAGCTTATTCAAACCCAGGCCTGTAAAATAATAGTCTAGACTTATTTTAACTTCAAAGTTAAATAAATCTTAATTGAACTTTTAAAGATAACTGAGCTAATGCCGATGGCATATTTCTTATGTAACCCTCAAAATAACTCAATGAAAATTAATAGCCAATACTTCAAGAAGTAATCTTGCCGATGGCATATTTCTTATGTAGCCTAACCCTCAAAATAACTCAACAAAATAACTCAATGAAAATTAATAGCCAATACTTCAAGAAGTAATCTATTATAATTTGTATGAAATTTTTGTTTTCAATTTAATTAATAAATCAAATCATATTATATTTGTTAACCTATTTGAGTGTTTCATTTAATAGTAACTAGAAGAAACAATTTTTATTAGAATAACCCTATTTATAGAGTACAGAGGGTTATTTATACTGTAATATTTATTTTTACTCGATAATAAAAAATTGTTTTCAAAATAGTTAAAAAACAATTCAGTTTAAACATTTAGACAATTAGTTTAAAAATGAAACTTAAACTTTATTTCATTTTAAAATAACATGCTCTCTGATAACATAAGTAGGATTCATTGTCTCATTTATGTTTATGTATTCATTATTAGTAACTATCATAAATGGTTACTTGTATTAGAATAAGTATCGCTTTAAACTTGGGGTTACATACAGTTACTTGTAATCACTATTAGTAACTATCATAAACGGTTACTTGTATTAGAATAAGAATCGCTTTAAACTTGGGGTAACATACAGTTACTTGTAATCACTATTAGTAACTATCATAAACGGTTACTTGTATTAGAATAAGTATCGCTTTAAACTTGGGGTTACATACAGTTGGTAACATGCTGCTCCTTTGCAAGCCGTTTACAAAACAAAATTTATTAATAATAAAAAAAAATAAAATAAAATTTTGACAAATTTTCTCTAAGTTTTATCTATAAAAAAAATAACCTTTTCTTATGTAACAAATACTTATGCTCTCATATCTTCAATTTATATAACTTACTATATTTATTAATTACCTTCTTAAT
The DNA here is from genome assembly GCA_018207615.1 of Philaenus spumarius. Taxonomy (NCBI): domain Eukaryota; kingdom Metazoa; phylum Arthropoda; class Insecta; order Hemiptera; family Aphrophoridae; genus Philaenus; species Philaenus spumarius. The sequence goes on along the minus strand of JAGFPH010003160.1, from coordinate 84,002 downwards.
TTATTGAATCATTACTCCCTTAACCATAACAAAAACAATCAAACATAACACCAAAATTGAAAATAGGTTATAGCATCGTCACATCTGTGCTTGTCACAGCTGACGACTAAATCTTTGTTACATAATATATGTCTGATTTAACATCTGTGCGTACAGTTGGTAGCTACGGGGCAGCTTGCCTTAGAAGCATGACATCTGTGTTTCTACACACAGAGATCCTACCGCCAAAACTTGCCACTGCCGCCACACAACCGACGCCATTTTTGTTTCACCTTAAAGTTACACTGAATTTACTTTATTAATTAGGTTCATATTTACCATGAAGTACTTTACCAGGAAGGGAAAGGACTCAAATCAACGAAACATAATAGTTGGCATTTTAAATTTATTCCTCCATAACTGAAATTATCAAATTTACAAAACAAGAATAAAGAACTTGGCTAACCATACTTTAAGATTTAAAACAATCATCCATTCACTCATCCAACAAATCTCAATTCTAACATACAAAATTTAATATCCTATTCTTAATTTTCATGAATGCAGACTCTCTCTTTATTATTACTTATTTAAAATTATCTACTTACGTACGGTTTTGTCAAACTTATGATTTTATAGTGCACTTTTAAAAACTTACGAAACAAAGAATGAACTTACGTTACTTATGTTCATTATTTTATGAAAATCTTTTTAGAAAAAGTTTTATAGTTCGTTAAAGTCTAGCCTCGTTTTTTCACTGAAGTTATTTTTTATGAATGTGCAGATAAAAATCACTTCGAAAAACACTGTTCATCTTTATACAAGTCACCCAAGCTTGTCGGCCATTACTATGCTATCTTCAGCCACGCACACTTTCAAATTTTATGGAGTCGATAACTTCGACTACTGACGTCCGATTTTCACCATTTAACACTTTAAAGTGAAATCACTGTCTCTACTATCGCTTACACATATTTTAGTTGGATTTCCTACGGAAATACCGCAAACTTTGTACTTATAGAAACATTGTACTTAGCACATCACAAGTACGTCTGTATAGCAGGACGTCTCTGGAACAACTGAGAGAGTTACGTGGTCGAGATTGACGATGTTGTGCGCAGTGACGTCATCTCAAGCGATTTATTTTCACCAATCATAACTGTCTTCCTATTCTATTTTGTTTTATTCTGTACTGGTTTCGAGGCTAATGTCTGTTTTATAATACACTGCACCCCGTCGTTGAGGCTATTTTCTGATGACGTAATCTTTACATTTAAAACCTATCTGATTTCTTTGTTTCTTAAACTTATGATTTTTTAATTTTTTAAACAATTTCTCATGAATAAATTATTTTAAAAATAAACTTTTCTGCATTCCCCTTTGGATTTCTGTTTATTTTTTTTTTAAATGTGATTTTTAATTTAGCCTAATTCATCTAAAATTTACAATACTCCTCCCTTTACGTTACACCCTTTTTACTTTATTTTAATTCCCTGAAACTCACATATATTACAAGTTACTTGTATTCACTATTAGGAACTATCATAAACGGTTACTTGTATTGGAATAAGTATTGCTTTAAACCGATATTTTGGCATTAGAGTAACTGCTATTTTTAGGACAGACAAGTAACCATTAAAAATATCGGTTACTAATACTTCGTCTCATCTCTAGTGTAACATTTTGTATATATCTAAATAATTTCAAAGTTAAAGAGTCCTGGTTAACAAATAAAAATACAATGAAATGTAAGATTCAGTATGAACCTACCAACCTAACTTATACAACCTAGCCTAGAGCAGTCAAAATTAATATCTTTATAAAGTAACTTCGGGATTTTAAATGAGTAAATTAAACCACAGTAAATACACAAATGATAACAAGCTTAAGCTAAATTAAATTAAACTTACCGTATAGCATAAATAAATCAAATTTTAATCATTAAAATTAGCCTAAATAAAACAAAGGCAAGTAAGAACAAAATCATTGTATTTAACCGATATAGATTAAGTTAGTTTTAGTGTGAATGAAATTATAAATTAAGTAGAAGCATTGTGTATAATTTGAATTATAAATGATTAAGTTACTTGTAAAATTCTAAAAGAAAGTTAGTGTGTTTCAATAACCTAAAATACAACCGCGTAAGTAAAACAAACTCGATTCACGGCAAAGGTGATGCCAATGTTGTCTAAACTGTAATCATTGAAAAGGAGCAGGATTAGGAGCAGAAAAGGAACATCTGTGATAAATACAATATGACACTGTTATGTGAAAATATAAAATGGATATTTTGGACTTTATTAACAATT
>JAGFPH010003160.1:38321-81614 GCA_018207615.1 Philaenus spumarius | reverse complement strand
TAATAGAACTCATATGTTTTATAATTTGGCTCCGCAACGTGGGGCAATTTTAAATTTAAAATAATATATAATAATTATATGTTTTATACTAGTGACAATAGATTTAAAATGATGTATGTAAAACTTAGGATGAGGGGGGTATGTAAATTATTGTATTGTCATCGGTCCTTAGCAACATCTGCAAATTTTCAAGTTAGTCAGATGTCTTGAAGTTGGTGAAAATTATGTTGAAAGATTCCGTTACATATAGGTGAAGCTAATATAAAGCGTGTAGTAATTATTAGCAGCCATAAGGCAAACTGTATGATAAAACGTGATTTAATAGCATCAGACATTTAAGGTGCAACATAAACGACTTCCTTTGTCAAACCAAAGGTGGTCTGTGTAGAACAGGGTGTCCACTGAACCATTAAAAAAATGCATGAATAATTCCAGGTTTTCCAGGTCCAAAATTAGAATCACAAAATATGAAATTTAATAATTGTATAGGTTCATATGTAAAAAAAAATAGAACGGTACAATATTTTTACAATATTTGCCAGTGTTATTAAAAGAATAATCAATTTTCCTACTTTAAAGATTGAAAAAATCTCAAACACATATTGATTCTCACAATGTCAATCTTAGTTAAGTTTGTTTAAACAATTGAGTTGGCAAAAACAACTATAGTTTAACAACTGAATAAGTTGAAATGCCAACTGCTTTCAAAAATCGTTTGTTAAAACTGCAATAACAAAAACCATATTTCACAACCTACAGTTAATGCCTGGTAGATGAATAACTTACGTTTGGAAGGCTAAACCCAAATTGTAAATTAACCAAGAAAAAAATTTATTTAAATTGTCATTGTCTCTGATTAAATGTTGTAACTGTTTAAATGAACAAAACCAAAAATTAACAGATAAAAAGGAACCCTAATAATTTTCACATCAATTAAAGAGAACACAAAATAACAATTAAAACATAGGACTGTAGAAAATAAAAACAAAAGGACATGGAAGAAAACTTGAAAGTATATTAATAATGTAACAATGTAATATCTTAATCAGGGCATATGGTTATAACCTTTTAAGAGATATTAAACAAAAGTACAAAATTTCCTAAAATGAAGAATAACTTAAATATAGATTGCTTATAAAACAATTGCATACACTATATTTATAGCCTTCATGTCAAAAGACAACAACTTTTATTACATAAAACAAAATGTATTATCTCTAGTACAATGTCTTTTCAAATTATTTCAGGTATTTCAAAATCATGACCCCCAACGCTCTTTGAATTTTTAACAGTCAAAATCGGATTTCTCGTACCCAAAAACATATAAAACGAAACCCCACACTGAATTTGCAAAATGTTGGCCCAAAAACGCGACCGCAACGAGCTACGACTCTTTAACTGTCAAAATCGGGATTCCCGTACCAAAAAACATATAAAACGATACCCCACAATGAATTTTCAAATTTTGGCCCACAAACGTGTCCTCTACGAGCTACGACTTTTTAACTGTCAAAATCGGGTTTCTCGTACCCAAAAACATACAAAGCGAAACCGCACACTGAATTTTCAAAATGTTGGCCCAAAAACGTGACCGCGACGAGCTACTACTTTATAATTGTCAAAATCGGGATTCTCGTACCCAAAAACATACATAACGATACCCCACACTGAATTTTCATAATGTTGGCCCAAAAACATGACCGCGACTAGCTACGACTCTTTAACTGTCAAAATCAGGTTTCCCGTACCAAAAAACATATAAAACGATACCCCACAATGAATTTTCAAATGTTGGCCCACAAACGTGACAGCGACGAGCTACGACTTTTTAACTGTCAAAATCTAGTTTCTCGTACCCAAAAACATATAAAACGATACCTCACACTGCATTTTCTAAATGTTGGCCCAAAAACGCGACCGCAACGAGCCACGACTCTTTAACTGTCAAAATCGGGTTACCCGTACCAAAAACATATAAAACAATACCCCACAATGAATTTTCAAAATTTTGGCCATAAACGTGTCCGCGACGAGCTACGACTTTTTAATTGTCAAAATCGGGTTTCTCGTACCCAAAAACATATAAAACGATACCCCACACTGAATTTTCAAAATGTTGGCCCAAAAACGTTACCGCCACGAGCTACGACTTTTTAATTGTCAAAATCGGGATTATCGTACCCAAAAACATACATAACGATACCCCACACTGAATTTTCATAATGTTGGCCCAAAAACGTGACCGCGACTAGCTACGACTCTTTAACTGTCAAAATCGAGTTTCTCGTAAACAAAAACATATAAAACGATACCCCACACTGAATTTTCAAAATGTTGGCCCAAAAACACGACCGCAACAAGCCACGACTCTTTAACTGTCAAAATCGGGTTTCCCGTACCAAAAAACATATAAAAAGATACCCCACAATGAATTTTCAAATGTTGGCCCACAAACGTGACCGCGACGAGCTACGACTTTTTAATTGTCAAAATCGGGTACGTGACCGCGACGAGCTACGAATCTTTAACTGTCAGCAGATTCCCGATGGTTTCCTGTACCCAAAAACGTATAAAACGATAATACACACTGAATTTTCAAAATTTTGTCCCAATATTTAAAAAATTTTAACACAAAAACGTGAACCCCGACGCGCTACGAATTTTTAACTCTCAAAAATCAAATAAAATTGTTAACTCTAGTAAAACAAATAAAATTTAGTTTTCCATAAGTGTATTTCGAATCAACTAGTAATAATATTTAGGTGTGCAGCTAATAATCAGACATCGGAAGTAATTAAAGTATTTACCATTTATTAAAACAGCCACAACAGAACCTCTAAACACATGCTAAAGTTTGTAACTTCATGACCAACGTTACGTAAACCCAATAATCGGCCGAGCTGGCACGTGGTTGTGAATTGACAATATTTTGAAATTTCCAGGTTTATTAAAAAAATCACGTATAATCCACGGAATTTTTCCCGGTAGTAAAAAATCATGCATAATTCCCGGTTTTCCAGATTAGTTGACACCCTGTAGAAGATAAAAGACCATGGTTATTCAGTACTTACGTGTGGAGGAGTTGTAGGTCCAAACCTCGCCACTGGTTGGCCATTCTTGTCCACAACAAACTTAGTGAAATTCCATTTTATTGCCCTGAAATCATTTTAAAATTATTTTATATAGAAAGAAGGTGACAAATTAAATATTTTAAGATAAAAGGAATAAAATTAAATAAATGAAAAAGTAAATATTGTTCAGTAAGTAATAATACAGCTGAATGAAGCAAGTTAGTTTAAGAATATTGGCAGTGCAAATGATATATTGAAAGCGTAAAAGAAAAGGCATAGGGGTAGTACAGGTTGCACGAGTTTGAATTTGTTAAATACAGGTAACTAGTAAAGGTACTGGGTAAATCCTTAAAATTTGCATGGTAAATTATTCAAAGCAAATATTGAAAAATTAAGTATTAGTACTGAATAATGTTGATTTCAAGATACTTGTCATTGGCGGCCATGAATTTGTCCTAAATTATTGTAGGAATATTGAATGTTTTAAAAGGTATTAGTTATCTCCGATATTAGGTTAAATTACAACTAATTGTTTAAATAACAGGGAATTTGTTGGCCGTGATTGTGACAGTAAAATGGCACTATAATCAACATGAATTTGAAAAAAAACATTGAGACTGCCGGGTTATATTTTAACTTAAGTTTTTACAAATGAAAAATAAATAATTGTTTGAAATAAAATCTACGGAAAAACTTATTAAAAATTTTAAAGGAACACGTAAAGAATACTGTTCAGTTCAGTTTTATAATTATTAAGTACGTACAAAAAGGTACAGGATTTTAACTACGGGACACTCTGTATATGTAAGAGAAATAAAGTGGGTATTTTTTTTTAAACAAAATGTAATGTTAAAGTTGAAGATTCGTATCTGAAAATAATGCATTAAATATACTGTAATGAATAAGGTGAATGTTATTATAATTATTAAGTACAGTAGAACCCCTCTTAACCGGCCTCGGATCAATCGGTCCTCGGCTTAACCGCCCTATTTCAAGAAACAACAAAATCAAATATATTAACTGGCCGAAGTCTCAAACATCGATTATTTGACGGACATTTCGGGATGACGCAATGTTATTTGTGCTACTGTATGTGTTAATGTTGTGGCAGGGAAAAGGGGGGAGGAGGAGCGTAACAAAGGAAGCCGCCTTGTCGATTGATTCTTGCCGCGGAAGCAAGAGGGAGGATCAAATCTTGCTTCCCACGGCAACTGTATTACTTTTTCTTGGAATCAATTAACCAAGCGGCATCCTTTGTTTCTCTTTCTTCATCTGTTTATTTCTCGGAACCTTTACTGAATTTCGTGAGAGCAAAAGTGCTTGAAAACAGGAGGGGAGAAAAGGAGGCGAGGGAAGTTAAAATGTTTACATGTAATTTGTTAGTGTTTGTTTGTGTGTGTATGTACAGTACATACAATAAAACCAGTTGCAATAACGTCTTATTTCCTTTATTATTTATGAAATATGTACTGTAGGTTATTTTTGAACTAAAATCTATTTTTTACGGGAACCTCGGATCAACCGGCCAAACTCGTAACCGGCCAGGGTCTCGGTCCTGTCCTGACCGGTTAAGAGGGGTTCTACTGTATGTACATAATGGGACAGGAGTTGAATTACAGGATATACTCTGTATATATAAGAGAAATAAAGTGGGTATTTTTTGTTAAACAAAATTAAATATCGAATTTGAAGATTCGTATCTGAAAATAATGCATTAAATATACTGTAATGAATAAGGTGAATGTTATTATAATTATTAAGTATGTACATAATGGGACAGGAGTTGGATTACAGGATATACTCTGTATATATAAGAGAAATAAAGTGGGTATTTTTTGTTAAACAAAATGAAATATCGAATTTGAAGATTCGTATCTGAAAATAATGCATTAAGTTTACTGTAATGAAGAATAAGGTGAATTATGTTTTTATAAAAAAACAAAAATTAAATATTGCCATAGGCCGATAGAGGATTTCGGCTTGGAAGCCTACGCCTGTAATCAGACCTGGCGTTATCTTGCAAGAATGTTGTCATTGATAAACAGGCTTATAGGACTGAAAGATTCTAAGCATCAGAAGCCAAGTATTATAAAAATATTCACATTAACAATTTGAGACAAAAGATTAAGACAATACAAGTGTTTTACCTAAAAATTACTCTTATCAATGCTTACAGATTACTACATGAATAATAAATAACATTATAAATATCTCATAGTAATTGACAAGTAGAATCATTTGTAAATGAAAATTAGGGAAATCCAAAAATGCATATACAAAAACTTTGTAACACCAAATCAAATTGTTTCTGCAAACTTTTCTCTTTTAGTCAAGTTGGTAATATTTTAATTTCTTTCAGATACAAATAATTGTTAAATTATTTGCTAATTAAATATAAACATTTTATACGTACTTTCCAAAAGATCCTTTTTGTTGGCTCTTCAGATATTTCCAAAGTGGATGAGCATCATCTCCATTAACTTTTACCTTTTCAAAAACTTCAAATTTGGTTTTATTATCTGAAAGAAAGCAAACAATATCTTCTGATGTTCCAGGTTCCTGCAAAAAGAAATTATCCAGTTAAAACAAATCAATACATAGTTTTTAATAATTAGAGAAAAATAATGTGTACAAATCATTAGAATTACATATTATGAAGAACCTGTTAGACAGGCTAATCATGTTTTTATAGCATACTCAAAAATTAAAATACTAAACGGTATTTTAAATCAGTAAATATTATTTTTCTCCAGATACTACTAAGAGGTTTTTTCTGCCTCATTAATAGGGTAGAAAGAGCAGGGGTGGAAAACTGTCCATATAAAAAGCATTGAATGTACTTTGGTGCCCTGTAAAGTATATACTCAATGCTTTTTCTATGGGCTCTTTTCCGCCCGCTAAATCATATGTTAGTAAAACAACTGTTGAAACAAAAATGCATCTTCCGAGTCAGTGTATTCTTGGCTTAACCTCAATTGTTTTTGTAAATATGAATGTCCATGTAAAATCTATGATTTTTCTTCCATAGTAAACTTCAAATTATTTAATAAAACTATAACTGGAGGAAAAATGTTGTGTCTTGCGAGAAGAAAGTATCTTAGCCACCCTCATGAAAATTACCTCACTATAGTTGCAAGCAGTCCTGGTGTTATAATTGTGTAAACATGCTCACACTTATATTTAAAACACTCTTTGCATATTCTGAACAGATGAATTCCTCCAAAGTAGAAGTCTATAGTTTAGACATGGATATATTAGACCATAGTAAGCTGTTAAAAGAAATGGAGAGTTACAATATAATTTTAAATTTCTCAATTAAAATATTCCTGAACTAACTTTAGCACTGATGCTATTGACATGGTAGTTCTAGGTCAGCTTGTTAGCCTTGGCTAACTTTACTGAATTTAATTCTTCAAGTCCTTTTTCTTCAAGAAGAAAAGTGTTTGGTTTTAAACTAAAATTCAAATATTTTGTTTTTTCTGGATTGATTACCAAATTATTTTTAGTAAAATACTGATGAGTAGCATTGACCTGTACAAAATCCTTTTGCTCTAGATTTTGGCGAATCGGTTTTGAATATCTTTGAATATTAAAGTTATATCATCAGCAAATTGAATTAATCTACCCACATGTACTGCTGACGACAAATCATTAATTTATAAAGATTACGAACAACACAGGCCCAAGAACTGACCCTTGAGATACACCATATTTCAATTTGGACATTTTAAACAGCCTTCCCGCAACAGTAACGAGTTGTGTTCTATTGTAAATAAATGATTCTAGCCACAGAAGTGGCTGTCCTCAAATGCTAAGTCTTTATTTTTTTGTAAGTAATAAATCAAATCAACACAGTCAAACACATTTGAAAGGTCTAGGAAGATACTCATAACTTTATTGTTAAGACCTTCCACAACAAAGTCAATTAATTATGTTGCCTATTGCATCAAATGTAGATGTTTCCCCTGATATTCAGTGCAATAATTTCAGATTTATTTTTTGTTTTCTATATTAATTAATTGTTGTCCATGTAGTTTTACTAATGTTATTGGAGCAACTTATTTTGTTTGAGACTTCAAAAAATGTTGCTGCTAAAATAATTTTTCTATAAATTCATATATCATTTTTTTATAAAAATGTTAAAATTTAATGCTGTTTGTATTTTTTAAAGTTCATGATAAAATTTCAAACCATTTCTAGAAACAATAATCCCCTTTGTATACAGTTTACATTTTGGAGCTTAACCCCTACTTTTATAGTTTTTAAGGGACAAGCAACATCTAGGAAGAATATAAATGTATCAATAAAATATTCAAACTGCTCATCTATATTTTTGAAGCCATCAAGCTTCTCCGAACTTTCAATCTTTAAAAGAGATTTAAACAAGTTAATGTTATGAGGTCGGTAATCTCCGAGGTTTTTAAATTAAACCAACAACACATGTTGTAAAAATTAACAAGTGATTAAAAAGTTTAATCTAATGTGCATAGTGATCGGAGACACCAGTACGAATAATTCAAACTGAAATATCTTTCTGATAATATTAGAAATTGCATAATCACGCTGTTGCAGAGACTCCCATCATATTTGTGGGAGAGTCTACACACCACTTCGAACCATGAGTTGCCAACAAAAATCTCTTAATCTATCCGTACTTCTAGATTTTTCAAGAACATTAATATTTTACCCTTAAACTGTCACCATGCTAACGTTTTGCAATGCCAAGCCATTTTGGTGCGTGTTGTAAGCATTTTTTCAAAAATTCCCCAAATATATTAATTACATCCCAATCCAAAAGTATTCCATGTTTTACTTGTTTCACTAAATTAGATCAAACAAACAAAACTCTCACTGCCATATCCTATACATTTCCTGTCTGTCTGGAGTGTGGGAAAATCGTATTACAGTCGTACAGAAATGCGCCTATTGATTTGAACAAATGTCTATATTTCACGGAGATATCTGAATAAAATCTGAACACTAAAGTATGAGGCATTTTTGTATGAGTACATCAAACAAAAATTTTGAGTTTTCTCTTCAAATTGATATAAATATAAGCCAAAATAGTGATTGGATGCAGAAATAGCAAGTTCCAAATATGCTTTCTCATTGATTGAAATCTGTAAAATTGCAAGGGTTTACAGAAAACTTAAAATCTAAAAACTAATAAGAATGACGAATGATTGGAAGGCGGTACTATAAAGTTTAAATCTTGAAGAATCCAATGGTGTATTTATCTTCTTGGTAAAACAAGCCTGTCAAACGATTTTGAGCCATTTAGTTGTGCTTTTTCGCGCCACTATTAACTGTTTAGAAAACTACGATATTAAAACGATGATTACATATGTAAATATACGTTTCAGAGCAAATTTGTAAATACAAAAATTAAAGTATAAATTGTTTCCTTTCCAATGATTTTTGTTTCATTGAGAATGGATGATTTTAGTGGGTGATTAATCAATACAAGTAGAGTTGTCAGTTGAGTAGTCTCCATCTTATGCCGAGTGCTGAGCAGTCTGAAGTTTAAACTTTTACGGGCAAAGAGAACTCCACCTATTTTCTACTGAAACTATTGACCCAATTAAATTATTTTATGTTAAAACAGTCAATATTTGGTTTATTAAGCGCATGCTCAGTTATAACAAAAACATGAGGTTTGAATTCCAAGAAAAGTAAATTTAATTCATCTATTTTATTGGTTGAACATTGAAAATTTTGATGAATAAAATTAAAATATTTCCATGTTTATTGTGTTTATTTTTAGAAGTGATCCTTTCCACACGCTCACTAAGTTCCTTAGGTCTACTATAGTCATTTATATAACACTAGCTGACCCGTGCGAATATTTCGCAAGTTCGGAGTAGGCCTACATTTACCTGATTTAACACGTTGATTTAATTCAGTTAATTAAGTTTATTTATTTACATTGGTTTATAAATAACAGCTTCCCTATACAATCTTACAGTGTAAACAATCTAACTAACAGCTGTCATGCTAGTTAAACAGATGGTTAGTAGATGGCGCCTTTCATTAGGAACATACAGAGTATAATATAAAAGTTTTTTAAATCAATTTTTGTTATTAAAACATGAATTTTAAGCTGTTTGTCTATTTTTTCCGTGTAGTGGTTAAGGAAAGCTTTAAAATGATGCCTCATTCATGTAATTTGATGATGTATTAAGGAAGTTATGGCGTACCGACAAAAAAATAGTCTTGAGAAATAATATATGCGATATATGTTATCATGAATCAAACATAGTTTATACTAAAAAATATCCTTTGAAGTAGGACTCATTTTACTATACACTGTGTCATTGAGCCCTCTCTATACTCCGGCTTTTTCAAACTGGACTAACCACGGATACAAGCGTACTGAGTATTGTAATAATTAATACCAGTTCAAGTGTGTATTTGGAATTTTTTAAATTCAAATGATGGTCAAAACATCAAATAATTTATTGGTAAATATACAGTCCCTCAAATTAAAAAGAAATACTAAACTTTTTTTGTAAATTTGGAATATTCGGGGGTTGAACAATTTAAGTTATGCATTGTAAAAATTCATTTATAAATTAACATGTTCCATAAAACATACTAACCTCATTGGCAAACTGATTGCAAGGAAAACCTAAAATTTGTAGCCCTTTGGTCTCTTTAAATTTTTCATCTAGTTCATTCAACTCCTGATAGTTGGTTTTTGTTAGACCACACTTTGATGCCACATTTACAATTATAAGTGGCTTACCTCTGAAAATAATGACAAACATATATATTATACATTTTAGATTCAACTTTTTCTACATTTTTTAAAAACAATTTCCATGTACACTGTGTGTGTGTGTGTGTGTAATGAGTTCTTAGTTTTCAATATCAATAAAAGTCACATAGCACCTAATAACTAATTCTAATTTGCAATAATGTAGGTAAGTAAACAATACTTGATAACTGTAGTAAGGTTAGAGTAGATTTGAGATTTGATTTTATTTAAAAAATATGACTGTATTGTATAACGTTAGGCGTTATAAAAAAAAAAATAAATATCTGTAAATAAACTTGCTTAAAAAAAAAAATGAGAAGTCGAGAAAATTCCAAATAAAAATAAAAAATTTTTTCAAATTAATAAAAAGATTATATGTGAATTATCCTTTGCTTAACACTTATTTTATTATTTAGTTCCAATAATAAACACTCTCTGTTCAAACTACTTTACTTTCAAATTAAAAAAAACTAACACTCAACCTCAAAAAACTTACTTTGTTTACCTTTGAAACGTCTGTCAATCCTCCACATATAATTTCATCTATGCGTCATACCTAATAATTATGCATATCGTATTTTACACAAAACATTTTATTCTAATTTGATTTACCAGGGTGTGTTTCGTTACTGCAAAAGTACTCGCTACATGGACAATTGTGGGAACCAATGAAATTCAAAACATTGTGACGAATAACTAAACTTCTTTACTTACTCATAATCAAAATATTTTTACAAAAGAAAAATTCATTCAAATACATGAGTTACAAAACATAACTTTATTAATCTACAACATACAACTTAAGATTTTATAAAAAATGAGACACAATTTTAATTTAGAATAGGCCTATGTGAAAAAATTTAATTTAAAAAGCAGACTGAAAAGCTATTATATTCTATTGCCATTAATATTTACAAATCTGTTCAAAAAGTTCAACATACACCTAGGTTTTTTATGATATCTAACGATACTTGCGTTTTACAAGAAGTTCTCTGATGCGCAAATTACTACCACATGGTCACATTTCGTTATAATATAACGAATCCTCCTAAAATATTCGCTGGATTTTGACGACTAAGCTTGTACGTTCAATACGTTACTAAACGTTCACATTATAACACAATTTACCACTCTTTCTTACAAACAATCCTTCATTTTTCAATGAACTCACAAATCACATGACGCCGGCTATGCAACCTTTATGCCATATTGAAAGCAAATCGGTGCAGTACAACGCCTCTATGAATATTTCGTCGTCATTCAACAGCGCTGCCATTTATATTGTGTCTGTTTTCCATATCACTATAGACGTTTGTGCCATTATATTTTTCTTTAAGTGATATAGTTCTTTTGATACTTGTTTCTCTAAATATGTTACAACTGTTTGTTATGTGACCTTAACATCTTTTTTATACTGTTTTTTAATACGCACTGTTATTTTAATCAATGTTAAATTTTCACACAAGTATATAACACACTTTTGTTTACCAATGTTTTTTCTTATTTATTAAAATTTAAGTCTGCTTTTTTAGTTTTATATACAGTAGAACTCCAATTATCCGGATTAATTGGGACCGGACCCGATCCGGATAATCAAAAATCCGGATAATTGGATTTTTCTTGAAAAAATACCGTTTTTAGGAGAAAAACGTAAACAAAACACAATAGAGAACATTTACGATATTTATTATGAAAAAACAATATCAATAACAATGTTTACATTATGTAATATTTACAAACAATACTAAATCACTGTAAAATACATTATTTTTTTTAACATACCAAGCAGAATCAGCTGTTTTCTACCTTAAATCTATTCTGCGCCGCCAAGTCTCGCATCCGTTTGACTATGTTCTTATTCAAATCTGATCCGGATAATTGGCGATCCGGATAATTGCAGTTCTACTGTATTATAGTATGCATATATTTTTATCTTTACATTTTCAAGTTATTAAAATTTACTTGTTTTGCGTCTTTGATTTATTTATATATGTATATACAATTCATTAAACTTTGATTACTAGATCTTGCGTCTCTTATTTTAATAGACCCATCATTCTTTGTTTCTACATTATAGGAATTTTACTTGTTTCGTTATAATTCTCTATCACACGGACTGTATATGTCACAATTGCGCATGTATGGCAAAATGAATGATAACACAAATGTTTTTAACTTAATGGTTTTATTACCATCACTGTCCTGTCCTAAGGTAGACCTGTTTTTCTAGCAATAACCTGCTGCTTTTACACAAACTCCTTAGCTGAAGAGACAAACTGAAGTTGAAACAGGTTTAGTGCAGAAATGTCCAGGGCTAACGCCTCTAGTTTTGTTAGCAACAAAATTTGCCAAACGGCACGTTTAGTCAAGTCACTTGAGCAATCGATTTTGTTTGAGCAACGGATCCCTCACGGGTATCCAACTTTTTTGAGTAATGGATTCCACACGGGTAACCAACCTCTTTGTGCCAACGAGCGTATGTCGAGCAAATTGGGATGAAATTTGGACCCAAATTCAATTAGTCTCTTCAGCTAAGGAGTTTGTGTAAAATCACCAGATTTTTGCTGCAAACATACATACGTCTATATTATGATAGGGCAGTGATAGTAATGATAATTAAACAAAGCAGGCGATTTTGCAAAGATCCTTCTTTTGAGTTTTAATCGTTTGAAGAAAATCTACTACAAATGATATGTCACATTATGAAAATGCTACATCGTGTCTTAGATTTACAGGCTAATAACCTAAGGGTATACAGAAAATTGAGTGGGGGACGTTCAGAAAAAAAAATTGAGACATGATATTTTGGGTGAGCTTACCAAGGAACAGACAACAAACCGAGAGAACCGTTAACTAAAACAATGGAACCAAAAGAGAGAAAAATCATTTGATTTTTGTTTTAAATGGTAGGTTCTGGCCTATAGTTAAAAAATACTGACTCCCTCACCTCTTCAGCACACAAAGGTACATTCAAGGTACAAAATTTTGTTTTTTGGGGCTTGTGATTAAGAATTTTTAGTCTAAAGAAACAAAATGAATGCAATAAACAATTTGTACCAAGGAAAACATAAACGTTAATGAAAATAAAAGGTTATCTTACTCACTTTTTCAAAAATCAAACTCTAATGTATTATTTTTTTTTTGCCATTTAGAGTAGGCTACTGTACTATATTTTATAGGGCTAATATTATTTCTAAACCCCAGTTGAATACAATTAATTTGTACATTTGTATTATTTTCCATATTTATATAGGCTACTATATTTAATAATCCAAACCACTTCCGGTCTCAATTAGTTCGGATTATCGAGTATTTCTAAAAACTTTTCCATTGACATAAAATAAGTTTAAATTAAAAATTTTGAAAAACTGTGTAAAAAATACATTGGAAATACAAAGAGAATTCAAAAATTATTTGTGGATGATGCAGACATATATTGTTTAAACTTTAGAAGTACTGAACCGATTTTGATCAAATTTAGCCTACAACCTTCCCAGATAGCATAACTACAGTTTTTTTTAAATTGCATGAAAATCGAATCAATGGTTCTTAAGTTATAAACTTACAGACAAAGATGTTTATTTTATATAGTATATAGAGATTAAGACTATGTAACTATCTCTTAATACTCTCTATTATTATAGCTAATGTAGCTAAAAAATTTTGGATTCTTGCCTAACATAAAACATTTTTTTCTAACTCAACTTACTTATATTGTTCCATAGATACCTCTTCTCCTTTTATATTATTTATTTTAAAATCATACACTGACTTTGCTGTCTTCCAATCATCATTAGCCATGTTTGAAAATCTTGATCTGCAAGCACAAAGATAGACATTTTATTAACTTATTGTATATTTTATTTTTACATTAGGCTTGATTATAGAAATCCTCTTAAAATCTAGTACTCATATTATTGTAACTTTATTTAAAAGTAATGTAATTAAATAATGTACTCATTATTATATACTAGGGGCTCTGCCCCTGGACGCTTCGCGTTCCAACCCCGCCTCAGATGGCTGCTTCGCTTCGCTCGCAGTTGGAAAATTCACTAAAGAATCTTGTTAATCTTTGGCTCGTTTGTACATAGGTTTGTAAAATTATGAAACCAAGCTTAAATATATTAACAGTAATTACAAGATTAATTATAACCTCAAATACACGCTTTAGAAACGTGAGAGGCTTTCATTACGATTTTAGTCCTAGTTCTACTATCTTCTGTCAACTAAAGTTTTGAAACCAGGCCTAAATATAGTAAAAATTATTGCAGGATTAACATAGCCTCAATACTATGTTTCAGAAATGAGCCAGGCCTATATTACAAAATTTACTATTCGAATTTATCCATCTTTGCCAAGTTTACCTTTTTTTTTGACAAAATAAATTGTTAAATCAGGCCCAATTTATTCTAATTCCAACGTGCTAAAACAGTATAAATTAGCTTGTTTTTTAACAGTAATTAAAAATTATTCAATGAACAGCTGATAAAACAGTATAAATTGGCTTGTTATAAACAGCTGTTGTTTTGATCGCTTTATTTACTATTTCGTTGTTATTTTGTAACCAACATGGCAACCCATAGAACCCTATGTTAAAAATTTTCAACTTTTAAATTAGATTTTCTCAAAAAAGATTTTTACACGAAATACAACTATGTGGGTGTACTTAAAAATCAAAACTACACCTAAATACAAAATTTTTTTGAATTCGTTAGAGCCGTTTTTGAGATCCGCGACAGATTCAAAGATAGGTACAAAGATAGATACAAGAATTGCTCATTTAAAGTAATAGGACAATAATCATTCAATTTAAACAACATGTTTTGAAGGTTAGGGAATAAAATAAAAATGGTCCCAATTCAACAATTAAGAAGTTAATTAAAAAATTTTTGGAACTATCTTTTGAAAACCCTAAATTTTGAAAATGTGTATTTTGAGAATTTTTCCTGTCTCTTGTGTTTTTATCTTTGAAGTCCCGTATCAGTTATGAATTTCTGGATATCTCTATTTTCTCTATTTCACATATCTCTATTTCTTTCTATGTATTTATCCGACTGTCATAATTTCTCAGAAAGGTGCTTAAATCTAACGGACCGAATAGAAAGTTCCTTACTGACTCACTTAACACTAATTCTCACACTTCCCATGAAGCTAAAGTGCTGAAATTTGGCACAGGTGAAGTAAATTTGGGAAGAGTAAAGATATTCCTGCGAGCAGTACAAGGAATTAAGGTATTTATGTAAATATATCCAGTCCAGTAAAGCAAAAAATAAAATAAATCAAATATTTTTAAAATGAAAGAATCTTTTAATCCAAAGCTTCATGTTAGGTTATGAACTCAATGAAGTAATTTCAACAAAATTCCTGAGTCTCTTCATTGAAAACAAAATGTCATGGAAGAATCATGTAGACTATAAAAATCAGTGGTCAAATTAGTAGTGGTCTATTTCCACTGAGAAGTCTAAAACAATAGGCTATTGTAATGCTCAGTTCCTTAAAATAGGTTACTATGGGTTGATAAATTCTTTTCTGAAGTATGGAATTGTATGGTGGGTACTTCCTCACTTCAGAACGTGTCTAAAATATTTGTTCAAAAAAGAAAGCCATGAAAATAATTGAAGTCTAGGCCGGCGTAACTTTTATTATTCTTGAAGTGAGTTTAAGTTAAAAGTGTATTATTTTATTTTATTAAGTGATGTTAAGCCGTAGGAATAGCGGAAACCGGCTATCGTGTTTATTTACTTTTTTTGCATTTACAATCCGATGTTCTATAATGTTGAATTATATATTAACATACTGTGACTAAGTACAGATTCCTCACTCCGGGAATGTACCCCGAGAGGGGAAGTAAAGCCCAGTCCCCTCGCTTTGTTTGTTGTGTCCAACGTCATCAGTACAACCTCAATAAAAAAAATTGACCTCTGTTCTTCACTGTATACCCTAGTTTGTCTCTGTAAAGTAAGGGTAAATAAAAGTGATAAACACATTTTTCTTAGTGAACAGGGCATGTAAAACTTAGTTGTTTTATTTATATAAATATATACAGGTTGTCACAAAAATCTTATCGTGCTATAATACAGGATCGGATTCTATGCATTATAATAAATGAAAATATTTAGAAACATTTTTCGAATTCGGGTTAGTTTATTTTACAACAGTTAAAAAAGCAACAACAGTTAAAATTATGAGGAGAATGCGTTCTTGGAATCAACAAATAAAAAGAGCAGGAAGGCAGGAAATATTTCCTGAGATAGGCCTACCCTTCTCGTTACATCATCCTATTTACTTTTGCCACAAAAATTTCGTATGTGTATTTACTAACTTTCACCAACCTGGCGACTAACAATACAACATGTTAAAAGAATACAATACCTAAAACTTTAAATAATACAGTATGATTAAAGCAAGATAGTATTATGGTGCCATTGTTATGTGCCTACGGATTAGCCAGGATCGCACCAAATCAATGTCAAACAAGCACAAAATGTATTCATTACAGGAATTACCTTCCTCCTGACTAAACAAAGGGTCGTACAGAAAATTGTTTCAAATAAAAAAGTTAATTCCAGTAATTATCAACAACTTTCTCGCAAAAAGTTTTCTTTTTGCCTAAAAATACAAAAAATTCTCACTTTGAACATTATTGTTGTCATCACTTTTATTTTATAAAAAAATTCAATACAATTTTTCATCACAGTTATAACATTTTATATTTTTTTTATGAAACAAAACCTTACTTATTTAAAGATATTTGTCATAGTTTTCTATAAAATGTGAAATACTTTGTTGTATAAAGATTGTAAGCAAGTAGACAAGAATGTGAGCGCTGTCCATTTCCTCAGTTAAATGTTATTTGTGGACCTATTTTTTTGTGGAATTGGTTGTACCGCCAAGGCAGGTTTAAGGAGAAGTAGAAGGGATGACATGCCCACTAGGCCAAACTTACAAAGTTTGCTCAAACTGTACTATAGGATCGGTTAGAACCTTTTAGGTTTTCTTTTATTATTCTTGAAGTGAGTTTTATTTTATTAAGTGATGTTAAGCCGTAGGGGTAGTGGAAACCGGCTATCGTGTTACAATGACTTATTAGAACATTCTTTACATATATGTTGGCACCGCTGCAGCAATATGGCGTAGAGTCGAATAGTAAAGTTGCGCCACTAGGCCTATCTATAGGCCTATGACAATTGGGTTAGGTTGATTAAATTAGGTACAACAGACAACACTGTATTTGAAGCGGAGCTGGTTGCAGTCAATGAGGCACTGCGACAAATAATAATAAGACCTTGGTTAAGCATCAAGAATAAGACCAATGGGTTCCATCAAAAAGAGGCGTGGAGGGCAATGATCTGGTGCAAGGAACTTGCATAATACAGAACCCTAGAAGAGTCCCCACCTTGGAAGCAAGGATTAATGCCCTAAAACCAATAGGCTATCATTGCTCGAATTTACCAACAGAGTCAAGGAGGATGTAAAGCACAAGCCCTATGAAGATGCATTTAACCTTTATAGAGAAGTCAAGGACCTCGAGAGAAAAACATCAGTTGCAATCTTTCGCCTGACAACTGGACATTACTCCCTAGGAGAGCATCTAAAAAGAATAGGCCTAAACATATTAAACTGTACACTGTGTGAACGCCCTGATTCTACCATAAACAACTACCACCTTCTAGTCTGCAGAAAATTGTATAAGGACAAGCAGAAAAAAATATGACCTGCCAGGCCTCTACTGGGAAGCATGATTGAAGATGGCGCGAGCCAGCAAAAAAAATTAGACAACAAAATAATTGAAGATGTTTTTTGTTAAGACAACACATTTTAAAAAGGAAACAACTACAACAGGTTTATTAAAATAGATTATTTCAATGCCACTTAACTTCAATTCAAATATTAGGCTACTTTGAGGTTGCATCACCTTTCTAGTTCTACTAAAAATAATTTACAAAATGTTTTTTATTTAAATATATATAACGATATAAACAGGCAAATTTTGTCTACATAATTTATTTGTAATAAGCAACATCACCTTATTTCCTTGCAGTTGTAAAAATCACAAATAAAAGAATTCTTGCTTTTAAAATCTTCGTTTACGATGACAACGATTTTGTCAGCTGATTACGATTAGTCGATTGGTGACTTTTTCTTTTTTTTCTATTCTACAAATCTACAATAATTATGGGATTTAACTTGATCTCTAGAGCACTGTTAATATCACAATCGTATGAGCGTAGTATAATACCACAATTACATTACAAGGTTATACTATGTGTGTAATCAATAATCATAATACAGTATTATATTATTGATATTACCCGACTAAAACAAAGTTGTAACAATTAAAATTAACTTGAAAATTCAAAATAGAGCCTTTATTTTTTTACGCTCTTAAGAAACTCAGATGGCAAATAAATCGAAAAATGGTTTAAACAAAAACTAGAATATTTTGCAACGAACTAACTAGGATTTTTAATTCCGTTTACCACTTATCAGTTACCACAGGTCCACCCACTGCACCCACCACTCCAGTTTCCCAGCTGGTCACGGCTCAGTCACACTTTCTATGACCTAATAATAGCCCTATTTTGTCCTACAAGTACAAATCTACTATCATAATCATCTATCATCACTGATGTAATGACTTACAAAATTTTGAAATTGAATTGAAGTGCATACAAAGTACAAACTGAAAGTAGTTTTGATCACCACGAAAAAGTGTACTTTTGATTATACGAACTTCATAATAATTTTGAATTAAGGTTTTACAACAGGTATAATTTATTTGTTTCGCTATTATTATTGTGTATGTCAAAGTCTTATTACTGTACGAATTAAAGTTATTTAAGTCCTATTTTTAATTTAATTGTAAAATTTAGCCTATATTATTTTGTTTATAGGCTAAAAGCCTTATCTATTTTCATAACAAAAATTACAACAAAATTAATGTTACAATAAACTCAATGGCGCAAGTTTACAAATTGTCTCTCTGTTAATATCATCACAAATTACATTTCTTGAGGAAGAATAAGTGTACGGTACCAATAACCTAAGCACATTGGTCAAACTTTTGGGCGGAAATTTCCGTTATGACCCTATGCTATATTGCTGCAAGGTTATGCAAGAAAATGCTCTAATACGTAATTAATTGTAATATGTATTTATGTACATATGTATATATGTATGTATTAAATTCTACTTCTAAACGTCTTAAATAATTGAAAATATGTCAATTGTATTATTATGTAATTAATAATAAACAGAAAATAAAACACTTTAAACTCAATTCACACCTTATTTAGTGCTCCGGAAATATTAGACATTTATTTTCAAGGTATAAACAAATTTGTTTACTTTAACTTGTCAATCAAAACTACTATAAATACACAAACCTTAACTTTTTTCTTAATAAATATAGTATTTATAGCCTACACTTCACTGATGTCGGGAAAGCTATATTTAACCATCTTCAACACGTGCAATATTAAAAACTTTCAAATCAAAAGTTCGTTATGGGAATTTACATTGTAAAGTGCCAACATGTTTTTCTCAGCGTTCTCCTAGCGTTGCCGGATTTATCTTGTTCTTTTTTGCGTAGAAATGAACAGTTTAGGCAACTCAACTAAGTAAACATACTGTGACTAAATAGTATAGGTTAGTAGGCCCCTACCTTATAGGTTTTTTTAAATTTTAATTATATAATGTGATAATAACGACAAAATATTATAATCATACTGTTATCGGCTAGATGAAGTTAAAAGTAAACATAGGCCTACTGTGACTAAATAGTATAGGTTAGTAGCCTACCTTTTAGGTTTTAAAAAAAATTTTAATTATATAATGTGATAATAACGATTATATTTTTTATGTATAACACAAATTCATGTAGGGAATGGAATAGTAGTAGGAGGAATTTAATATCGTTTCAGTCCGTTATACGCTCGGCTAATTAATTACAGAACCAATGAGATTCAAATGCTGCAGTAAGCCGTTTAGTAGTCCACGGGTTACCGATACAGATTTATACACACCCTATTCAGTACAATAACCTATTGTTCAATTTGGCAACGTTGATGAAATTCTATTTCAATTACGCAGTTATAGTGTATAGTTTCTATTGTTCTTAAAGGTACGATGTTATTGTTTGCGTAATTTACGTTTTGTTATATTATTTTCTAATTTTATTGCTTTGTGTGTACTTTTGGGATTAATATTGTTTACTTTATTTAATTCTTATGTGTTTGGTGTATGTTAATTGATTTATTTTCTTATAATTACGTAGGCCTACAATATTGCGGAAAAGTCGAAACTTGACCTATATAATTTCAACTTTTATTTCTTTCATAACTCCTATAAATATTATTTCCCGGTGAAAGCTATATCAACGAGTGGTGATATATTCTATGAATAATCTAATATAAATTGGCTTAATATTGTTAAGCTCCTTTTGGTAAGTAATATTGATTTAGTCAAGAATGCTTTAATTATGTATATAAAGAATTAATTTTGATCTAATGTTGTCTAAATTGATCTGTCTTTACTGGAAATAACTTAAAAATTTTATGTCAACTTATAACAAGGAATAAACACCAACAATTTTTTTCACAATAACAATTAGAAACTCTTTAATTATTTAAATAATTCTAATTAACAATTTACACTTTAAGATCTTTAAATAAATAAGTTATTATGATTGTTTTATTTGGGTATTGTCAAAATCATGAATTTAATTTAATCTCGGGCTAGGGGATTTCGGCCGGATCCATCCACAGCTATACATTTTTTTTATGATTAATCACAAACTAGATCTATATCTTAAAATTAATTATTACTTCGCTTATATTTAATGAAAACATTGAATGATGAGGATGATTATAATAAATAAAGTTCGGAAAAGGTGTCTTAACGTTGATGGTTCGGTTCACAAATTTATCACTATGAGATTTTGGTTATGAATTTTGCTTGTAAATAAAGTTTATTTCTCAGAAATGTTCATGTATAATGGTTTTCTCTCACCCAATATCTGTTGTCTTCGCCTTCAAAATGATTTTTAGACGTTTTGATGTGTTTAACTGCAAAATCTAGCGAAGAGAGCCGGCGTGAAATGTATATACGTCTGTTCAGGTCAAGCATGCACTTTTAACTGAATATAGCATCTTTTCAGAGTATAGTACACAAATCGCGGTTCACATTTAATCTCATTACCAAAATCATTATTAGGTACCGATAATTTACATAGGCTTAAATGGGTACAATTTTTGGTGATTGAAAATGATTTTATGATATGATACTTTTATATCCTAATTTACATGTTCTATTTAATTCTATTCAATTTAAACTAATTTTTAAAGAAACAAACTCTTTATTTGTGCCTGAATTATTAATTTGGAAGAAGTGTTTGCTGTAAGGTATTTTTTGAAGATCGTGGTCTGTAGTGGCGCCGACCAAACAGGGAGCGTGCTGGAGGCGTGGTTTGGCCTTGTTTGTAGGCTGAGTTGGTAAATTTCCCTGGATTCATCACCTTTGAAAGCTTCGTATTTAATTAAACGAACCTTTATTAAAATTATGAGGTGACCATTCGAAAGATAATTTAATTCTGCATCCCACGGTATATTTTGGGATAATTCGTTTTTACGTCTTATTTGTGCTAAATCGGTCGTGTTGTAATTTTTTCTTCGCCGGTACCTTGCATGTCAGCTTATTTCTTCATACTTATTCATATTTATTTAACGGCTTTGGCTTATGTTTCGGGCTTTTTATGATCTAGATAGTCAACATATTAAAATTTCAATAGGCCATGTTTTCTTTTATCGGTTCTCCTTTGTGTATTTATTAGGCCTCTATTAATTTCCTTCTGATGGGACTGTACGATATCCCTATACCTACGATGTTAAAATTGAGTTGCCAACTGCCGCTGATAGATCGCGTTGGCATTCAGTTTTTGTGTAAGTTGGGATTTGTTTATTAATAATTTATAATGTAAATACTGAGAAACTGTTTCACCGGGAAAATTATTGTTGTTTTTAGAATCAGTTAGATGTGTTCTTTCATATTATATCAAATTCCCTTAGAAATTGATTGACAAGTTAAAGTAAATTTTTACCATTGTTTTCAATGACATTGGCCTGGGCATACAAACGTAAATAATAAACTTGACTGCCGAACTCTGCTATTTCTACAATTTAACATCACTTAATACAATACACATATATATAGGTATGTATATATAAATAACAAAAATTGAACACAAAAAATATTATTAATTTTATAAAACTCTGTAATACATAAATACTTAATGTTTACCGTACTTTACATGACAATAAATGGTGGCTCGGGAGAATTGAAGAAACAGCGGCGAGGAAAACAACTAGCCTACCGTCTATTCAATTCTTCCACCCACATGGTCCAAGAACCTCTTTTCAAGTCTCTAAATATGACAAAGTATGGGTTCAAATCAGAAAGAAACTACAAAAACTTACCTGAACGCCACTGAAAACCCTTCAGCATTATAAAAACTTAGCTATTAATAGTTATGATGAGCGACAAATGGAATACAAAGAAAAAAGAAAATAAACCCTTATCTTTCACAGTAGGTAGCCTATGTTGTAAAATCGAACCATGGACATTACAATAAAAAATCTCTTTATTATTTTGTGGTCAAACTACGGATAAATTTCCTTAGGATTTTGACTGTGCAGAACCATAGTGCGTTGGGAGTGCTGAATCAACCAGACCTTGGCAATCTCTGGTTTGTTGTATGTGTGGTTTCTGTTCAGGGCCAGCCATTTCGGTCCTTGGTCAGAAAGTGTTTGCGGTGTTGAAGAAAATCGGATATCCAGTCTGGCAAAAGAGTTCGGAAATGATCGCAATGTGATCTGATGGGTAATATCTTACAGAGTTTCGCCCAATACCGCCTAACACGACGACAAAGTCGTCATCTTTAGTGATACATGAACTACAACTAGAAACTAATAACTTGAAAACTTATAACTTTACGCTTTTTATTATTAAACGGATGTGTGTGAGAATTAGTGTATTGTTATAATTTTTTAAATATTTCCTTCTCACTCATCAAGCTCAAAGTTTATTAATATGTGAACTTATTTTTTAAAGTTACTGCTCACATTCCTTTTGTTTGGTCCTTTTTTCTGGTTGATTGTTGATGAAATGAAACATATCTACAATACAAATTCACAACACAACACATAACTGGAACATTTAGAGTATTTTGTATGTGTAACACTACATTGGTAAGGTTAGTTATGCTGTCGAGAATCTTTTAGAAAAGAAAAATCACTGTAAACCAGCTTTTTATTGTAAAAACAATTTAGGGAAGATGTTAATAAATTGTAAAGACAAAATAGACAACATGAAAAAATGTGGTGTTTATAAGCTAACTTGTATCATCTGTAATGCAGCTTATGTAGGCCAAACAGGCCGTAGTTTTAAATGTAGGTTAAGTGAACATGAAAGAAGTTGGTGGTTGGGTCATAATGATTAGTTTCTCTAACCATCTAAAAAATCATTTAGTGCCAGATTTTTCCAATAATATTAAGTTTAAGATTCTCCATGTCAATGATAAAAGTAGGAAATTAAATTCTTGGAAACGTTAGAAATTAAGAGATTCTTTTGTATAGATGCTAGCCTAGTACTTAACGATCAGGAAGAATTTTTGTCCAACTCGCCTCTATTAAACCCATTGTTAACCTTATGACCATACGTACCAAACGCCCCCCCTCCCCTTCTACTCCCTTTCCTTTTTCTTTGTTGTGAATAACTGTTCTATGTTTAAACACGTTTGTTTTTCTAATATTCTTTAGTCTTTATAAGCTGCCTCGTCAATGCCGTCACGGGCAAAACCTTGGTCGGCAAGATTCAAAAATAAAAACTTGTAGAAATTACAAAAAATTGTGTTTGTTTTTTAATTGTAACACATACTTTTCTAGATCGAATCTCGTGTCACCATTGCTGTGAGCAGTAAGTTTATAAAATAAGTTAACATATTTAATAAAACATGTCAAACCGAATTCGAGTACAAAGAGATATCATGGTCAGGTTCTTCTGAAGAGTCGGTAAACAGTAAATTGATTAAGAAGTCTGAAGAGAGGGTAATTCAACCATCTGAGTTTCCTGCTCCTAAATTTTTGGTGTTTTCCAATGTCGAAAAAGAATCAGATTTGTCAAAGTTATCGGCCTTTTTTATTAATAAGGCAATAACCGAAGCAGTGAATGTCATTCAGAGGAATTTAAATCATGTTTGGAGTCACATGGAAGTTTGGAGTCACATCTAAACGTTCTTGTGCGAGAAACGACTCCTCTATTTGTCGGTCTCCAGGAGACACTCCTTCATAATTTTAATACACATTCCTTATTTTTAAGAGGGTATTCTGTTTTCACATCAGATTTTGTTACAGAGAAGAGGAGTGGTGTAGCCATACTGGCTCACAACCCTGTGGATGGTGTTCCCATAAATCTGGTGGACACCATTACTAGCAGTTCGAGTCGCTGTTCGTAAAAAAATTACAATATGCAGCCTATAGTTGCCACCAAACTACACCGTTCAAAATAACAACTAGATAGATTTAAACCTTTTAGGACCAAACATTTTTCGGGAGGGGGGGGGGTTGGGTGTAAGTATAAACTGATTTTGGGCAAGAGGTTTTAAAAACTGCACATTATAAAATAAAAATTGACATATTATTATTTGGCAAGCGTTTTTTTTAAAGTAACAAAATGTTTATTTAAAAATATTTTTTTTTAAAATTGATGATAAATAAATGGATTTTTTAATAAATGAACAAATAAGCTGCAATAATTTTTATTTTTATTTTAAAACACCAAAATTAAGAGGAAAATAAAAATTTTAAATTCAGATTTTCCTATTTTCAAAACAAACAAAAATTTTATGGTGGAAAACTTGATTTCTATTATGTTTCCTATTAATATTGAGAATTTCATAAAGAGATAAGTCCTGAAACAAAAAATTCTTAGGCCTTCACAGCTGATCGACACAGATGTGCAGAACATTACCACAGTTTGTTAATTTATTATTAACATTAATTTATTCACTTTATCTTTCAATTAATAACTATTACCATATTTATTATAAATGACATTATTAGTCTTCAAAAATAATAATTTCATTATTTTTATTTATTTAATTACGGTGAAATGAAATTTTTTGCAAATGATGTAATATCATCAAATAGTCTTTTAAGCATTGAAATAATTTGACGATATTTGGTCAGATGGTCTTTCGGGGTATTTTAAAATTGACGTAATATCGTCAGATGGTCCCAAAAGAGTTAATTACAAGTATCAACATTTCTACAAATGAAACTTTTCATACGCTGTCTAGATACCTAAACCAAACTACTCCTGATGTTTACTGCCAGGAGTTTATATCAATCTGCAATCTTTACCTATCAAGTAGTAAAATTTTCACTAATGGTTCTAAACTGGACATTAGAGTCGGATGCGCATTTGTTATGTCAGGAAACAGCTTCATCTATATAAGAACCCTCCACTTCTTCTGTATAGTAGAATCCCTCTCATCTGCTCTCGGCTGGTCCGCCGTTCCGGTTAATTTGACCGTGCTCGAGCCGAAATTGGTAACTTACATCCCATCGCGCCATTGTTGTTTACTTGCTTTTACCGTTTGTCCGCTTTAGTGCTTCGTCATCTCTCGTATCGTATCTTTTTGTCGTGGATGTTTTTTGCATTGTACTGTGCAGTTTTTAGTGTTTAGAGGCTGTCCTCGCTATACGCGATTTTGCTTTTATGCGGTAAAAAGTCCTTGAAAGGTTTTGTATTTGAGCTGAGTTGTTTGGACTTTGAGTGTAGGCTACAGATTGGCTACAGTTGATAATTTTATAAGGTATTGGTGCACTGTTTGTCACCTCACTGTCCCCTGAAGGTCAGTGCTCCTACCCACCCTTACTTGCTCTGTCATTGTCTGGGTTTGTCTCTTTTTACAACTTAGTCAGTCACATCAAGCTACCGTTCGTTGTCAGTAGCGAAAATATTGGTCACGAGTGATAATGTAAAATGTGGTAAAAAACTATACTACTGTATTTATCTTTTTTAAACTTAATTTACTCTATTTATATGTGTGAAATGTAAAGCACCTGTACACTATGTCTACTCATTTTTCATTGTTTGTGCAGAATTTAGTAAACAATTTAGTCATTTGATTTTGTTGAGAATTTAGTCACTAAAATTAATTTGAAAAACAAAACCGTTTGTTTGAATTACTAAAATCTATTTTAATGTAAGCCTACTTGATCAATATCAATACTAAACTGTATGATGTTATTTTTGGCTATCTCGTCAGTCTATAAATAGTCCCCATTATACGCGGTTTCGTTTTACACGGCACATTGCCGGAACGCATCTACAGCGTATAACGTACTGTTCGTTGGTTTTATGACAGTGTTCTTTTGGGTTCGTTACAGCGTATTTGTTTTACATTGTGTTTACAGTTGTGTGTTTTTTATCATGTCAGGAGTGCACCGTTGATCGTTGGAAAAGCCGTCATGGCGTCCGGTTTATTAAAGCAGGTAATTTTCTGTATTTTCTGATAATCCGACTTTATTTGCATTTCGACCATACTTTCAGTCCCAAAGGTGACGGATTAGAGGGGATACAGTAGAACAATTTGCAGTACTCAAGGCACTTAATTCTGGATCTCCAACATTGTTACACCTTCTTATATGTTCTGATTCAAGAAGTGCTCTTGACGCCATTCAAGATATGTATTCCCCTAACTTTTTGGTTTTCTTTCCATCAAGCACCTTCTTTTAGAGTGTAGAAAATTAAAGCATGTTCGTATGAGGTTTTGCCTACCTAATTGTATTGAGACGATGCTGGGTGATGTAATGTATCATTTCTAAGAATTTGGAAATGCTCTTATACTGGAAAATTGGTTTAGGCCTACAGTTAAAATAGGCTTTGTTTAAAATTCGTAATTTCTTTGTCCCGGCTAACTATAAATTAAAAAGTAAGAGGATCTGAAAAAGAATTAGTTAAAATACAACAAATATTTATTAATGAATAAGTTTAAAAAAATTTAGAACTATTAACAGGATAGTACAAATTGTTAACATTAACTTTATTTTCTGAACCTAAATTGTAACTTTTTAATTAGACTATACAAAAACAGGCTTCTATAATGAATGACTAATGGGTGAATGATTATTGGGTGATAATGTGAATCTTAAGTTAACTTTTGAATTACAGTAGGCCTTTGATAATTGAGTAATGCTGAAAGAAGGTATGGAACACTTACTTGTCAGATGAAGTTTAATACCTAGGCCTACTTATTTAATGTGGTTTACGGTTGTTGTGTTTCATCAAGCTTTTATAAACTTTTTACACAAAATTACTTTTTTTAGATCCTCACTGCTTGGTGGCAAGCTTATCCATCTCCATTATGCATTTTCATACCATTCTTGCTTAATAATGCTTCTTCTTCTCCCCTAGCAGCCTAATTTATTTCTGGTTTTAGTATCCAGATTCTGGTCACTTCTGGTTTTACATATTTTTTTATTCACAATGATTTAAATGATGATATTCATGGCATGAGTGATATTATGAATGACAGTACATATTTTAAATGGTGAATGAGTTAAAAATTTTCAGATTTCTTTATCAGAAAATTTCGGACCGTTTCAGTGATGATACACAGAACATTAATATGGTGTTAGCATTTCTCCATCTTTTGAATGTGATTGGTGACATTTAAATACTGTATATATATGCCATTTTGCCCAATTTTATTTATCCTTATTGTATTTATTTATTATATGTTATTATTATATATTATTTATTGCTAATGCTAACTAGTTTCAATGGTGTGTCAAAATATTAAATGTTGAATTTTGATATCTCTCTGATTGATTTTTTGGTATCTCAATTTATTTAATTAATTTATGAATATTATATAAATGCTCTCTAATTTCCAGATAATAATAACCCCTCGGGGTTTTCGCCTTAAATAATTTTTGTACATTTGTAACAAACCTATATTGTAATGAATAATTTTGCAACATACTATTTTATTATGGTTCACATATGAAACTAAGCATTATTTGTAATTATTATAATAGGGCCTACCAAATATTTCCTGATCTAAATAGCGCAGGAAACTAATTCCATTTATTTCTAAAATAATGTATATTCTTTTATCCAGAAAATATTTGAAGATGCTTTGTAATGTGTTTAAAATTTGAGGATAAATTGCAGGGAGGTGTTACAAAAATGTACTTTATAGTGTTGGACTTGGGTTGGTAACTGTTTGTATTGCTGCTCTGACTTATAGTTTTTTTGTGAGTACATTATTTGTTTCATTTCTTTATGCTTGCTTATATTAAGAATGTGTTTGTTGTGTTCTTTTAAAATTGTTTCTTGTCTACATTTCAGTTTACCTCTCCGCTGCAGTTCTATTTTTGCAAGGATAGTGATTTTTAGAGACTATAAAAGAGTTTACTTTAAAAAGAAAATTTAGTACATCATCTAATTAAACAAAAACATCAAACATTAAATTTAAATTAGATTTCTTGGCTAAGCCTATCATTAAACAAATTTAACAATATATTAAGGAGAACATACAATAATTAATGTATAGCCTATACAACCTGGGCAAAATTAGCCGGTAGAATTTTATTTTAAAGATAGTTATATGACTTGCACATCCATTATTTCCTTTGGTACCTACTACTATTATGATTTTTTTTATTTTGAGATTAATTTTAAAGGTTTAACTCCAATGTAGTCTAAATAAAAACACTAAAAGTGTACATGGTTTAAAATGTTAGATGCTCATTATTGTGTCAAGGTTAAATAGAACATATTCTAAATTTATGTTAATCACCTTTGTTAAGGTTTCCTATAATGATGTCCAGTAAAATATTTTTTTAAGAAATTAAGTAGATAAGGTAAAGCTATTTTAAATAGGCCTATATCAAGTGTTTTTAATGATGGTGCTTCGAGTATGAAGTGTCATTTTAAAAATTAGGTCTTACAAACATTCAGATTTTCTATTTCCATAAGTAATTACGGTTTATCTGTATTAACTATTAGTCCAGTGAATGACAGTTTTCTACTCATAATTTTTTCGGAAAAAACGGATTGACATTAAATTTGAACAGTAGCTAGAGAATAACTCAAGGAACAAAAGTGAAATAGTGCCTATGCGGGCTTTTACCCTGGGAATGGATACCACCTCTTCTTGGGGGTGGAAATTATATTCATAATAACTACCGAGAGGAATGAATTCCAAGCAAAAGGTTTCCTATAAAGTCATTTTGATAAGTCAATACTTCTTGAATTATTCATGATTGAATATGTTGGTTTTTCATAACAAAAACTCATGTTTTTAAGGATTTTTCACAAATATCTTGAAAACCTTATGTTTTATCAAATAAATTGTAATAAAAAAAAGCTTATAAAAAACAAAAAAGATTGTATTTTTTAGAATTTCTGTAATACGAACATAGTTTTAGCTGGTTTAATGTGACTTCTTGTCCTTATAAAATGAAGTCGAAACATGCATAACAGGAAAATGAAAAATTTTCTAACACATATTTTTGAGTTTTTATAAAAGTTTCTAGCATAAAAACTAAGGAAGTTATGATGAAAATAAAATGGGTTGCTCGCTTGTTTGGAGAAAAGTCGGCAATGAAACCAACAGCTTTATTACAAGAATTGAAATTGATCATAATCCATTTACAATAATTTACTTTTTTAATAATTTGATCCAGAAGTTTGATCGGTTTAGAATGCCTGGATTTGAAAAAAAGTTTGATTGAAATACAAAAAATAGGTACATTTTACATTTAAAAAAAAGTTTTTCTTTCAAAATGAACCGAAAACTAAATAAGATACGTAAAAAATTCAAGAGTATGAAACTTTATTGAGATATGACCATTTTAAGCTTGCATTTTAGTGCTAGGACTAGTTTCCCTGAGCCCTCTAAACTCAAAAATATCTATAACAAAGGGTGTAAGGAAATTCAACGTTATTTCCCAGCCTTTGAAATTCCCTGCAAAAATATTTTTGGGGTGATTATATGACTTAAAATTAAGAAAGTTGTTGAAAAAACTAATTGCATTTTTCCATAGACATTTCGGACTGTGTAAATTTGGAGCATTGATGAATACCAATGAACACAGCCCGTATTATTAATATTTAATAGTATATTCTCGTGTACTACACACTTTAAATGAAATAAAACAATAACACAAAATCTCGCAACAAATACGTCCAATAAATCAAACGCGCTTTAACGACAAAGTCGCCATCCTCAGTGACAAAGCTACAAAAGCCAAACTATAACAACTATAAACTTTGAGTTATAGTTTGGCTTTTGTAGCTTTGTCACTGAGGATGGCGACTTTGTCGTTGAAGCGCGTTTGATTTATTGGACGTATTTGTTGTGAGATTTTGTGTTATTGTTTTATTTCATCTATATTGTTCTCACAAGTCCAGCGCATTATTTATTTACACACTTTAACACAACACAAACATGCACCATGTAAACACTTAAACCTATTGGAAAATATTTTTTTAAACTTTTTATAATAGTTTATAAAAGGTTATATACCACATCATGAATTATGTTCCAGAATTTAGAATAATGTTTATTCTACTCGTATATATACTTAAACAATTTCAAGCTAAAAAAAAACTTACATAAATAATTTTCACATTTGTCATAAGAGGTGGTTTTAAAGAGTTGAAACGTTGCCATAAATAATAAATAATATTATAAACAGTGAATGGATTTTTAGTTTCATATAAATGCATTATTAAAACATTTCAAGCTGTTGAAAAATCTGTCTTTTTAGAATTTCATAATAATAACCATTCCAAGGGGTGGTTTGTAAGGGTTGAAATGTTTTAATACATCGTAAATCATGTTCAAGGACAAAAACGATCTTTATTCAACACATTTCAATCTATTAAAAATTACAGTTTTCTATTTCATCCCTAAAAAACAATAAGCCCACATAAGGATGAGGTCACTTTAAGAAAATTTTTATAAAAATCGGTATTTTCCGAAAGAATTCGGAGGTTATACCTTATTTTAACCGTCATACACTGGACTATGAACACTAAACTAGTTTGTGATGTGTAATTATTATTTATGTTTAAGTAATAAAACAGGTTTTTCAGGTTATTTTTCAGATCATGTTGTTCATTCCTAGCAGATTGTTAAAAGTAGGAGCTTCTCTTTGTGGCTTAAGACTAATCACAACTAGTTCTGTAAGTTTAATGTGTGCTCCTTTCAAAAAAATTAGATAACATCTAAATATTCTTGAACTAATATACTCTACTAAGGAAGCGATGCATTTTATGTCTTTCATTTTTGACAACTCTCTGTAAGGTTTGGTCTTATCAAAAATTCTTCATAAACATTTTTTGAAGATAATACTTTACAAGGTTTACAATAACTTTAAATAAATAGATTTGTTACTGTGTCTATTATGGGGGTTATGAGTTCTTTTGTTCTTAAATTCCTATTTTGTTCACTCCTAGACCTAATGGTTAGTGTTCTCAAAAAACCTTCAAAACTAATTTTGATGTAATACTCGTAGGTGGTATTATAACTTTAAACAAATGTTATATTTTTAATATTACAAGAAAATTATGGTGATTTGTAGTTTTTAAAAATACCTCCCCATTTCTACCTCTTATCTTAGTCGAATTTTGTCTATTAACAAACCATACCGAGGGTTTCCACGTATATATTTTATATGCCAGTATGAAATCTTGGCATAAAAAATTTCTAGTTATCTTGTCCATAAAAAATGATAATATATATATATATATATATCAAATATACATTTTTGAATTGACTATGTTTTTAGGGTCTAGGGACCATGAAACAAAAAACTAAATAAAAGATTTACTCAACAAATCAACAACTTTAATTCAAGCCTTGTAAAAACTAATTTGTGAATTTGTACATTTTTGTGTCTTCTAATCCTTATAAAATTGTCGTATATTTCTTGACAAAATACTTGATTAGCAATACATATTTTGCAACAAATATAATTCTCATCAACCATTATATATCTTGAAATTAATTATAAAATAAAAAGGCATTTTTGAAATATATAAATGTGCACAGGTTATAAGATAAATATGAATTAAAAGATAAACATAATCAAAATCAAGTATCAATATAATTGTAACTTGATTATAATAATCAAGTTGATCAATATAATCATAATCAATATAGTATAACATCTCAACCAAGTATCAATATAATTCAAAATATTTCCATATAATTATAAACTTTTATTTCCCTTTGCTTTTGAAAGAACTGTACTAAGGAAAACATTTTATTTTAATGGAATAAATGTGTTATATTTCTATTTTTATCCATATTATGTTCAAATAAGACACCATTATTAGGTTTATAGTATTTTGAGTATATATGAGAGTTAGTACACTAAACTGGAAACCCCTATTTATTTTAGAGTATCTTGAGTATATATGAGAGTAAATACACTAAACTGGAAACCCCTATTTGTTTTAGGGTATCTTGAGTATATATGAGAGTAAATACACTAAACTGGAAACCCCTATTTGTTTTAGAGTATCTTGAGTATATGTGAGAGTAAATACACTAAACTGGAAACCCCTATTTGTTTTAGAGTATCTTGAGTATATATGAGAGTAAATACACTAAACTGGAAACCCCTATTTATTTTAAAGTATCTTGAGTATATATGAGAGTAAATACACTAAACTGGAAACCCCTATTTGTTTTAGAGTATCTTGAGTATATATGAGAGTAAATACACTAAACTGGGAAACCCCTATTTGTTTTAGAGTACCTTGAGTATATATGAGAATAAATACACTAAACTGGAAACCCCTATTTGTTTTAGAGTATCTTGAGTATATATGAGAGTTAGTACACTAAACTGGAAACCCCTATTTATTTTAGAGCATCTTGAGTATACAGGGTGTTTCATATGAACCCTGACAAACTTCAGGAAATGGTTCCTTGTATCAAGGGAAGAAGTGTTACATAAACATAGGTCCGAAACCCATTTTTTCGAACTTATTGCTGAAAATAGTTTTTTCCAGATTTCCATGTAGTTCTAGGGTTTTTTTTACCTCTAGACAAAAATTGAGTAGAGATATTGTGTTAAAATTTATACTGGTAATTGGAGCACAAAATTCTGCAGACATACCATTGGTTTTTAGTCAGAAAATAACAATAATTATTCGGTGGTTGCCTTCCAAATTGTAAAATTAATTAAAAAAATTAAAGCTTAAAAAATTTTTTTTTTTTTTTATTTGACAAGCTTTTATGTGAAAACTACTTGACAACTAGGGCTGCAACCTTACCAAAAGTTGTCAAATTTTATGTAGAATAAGATTATATCACAACTTTTTTAGTTTTATAAGCAATTTCAGCCGGATTTTTATGATTTTGTAACACAAAATACAAAGAAAATTTTAGAGGTTGTACTCTAAAATGTTTCCTTATTAATAAGCTTGTTTTTAAACATCCAATATTATTCAGTGTGGGTTTTTATAATATAAAATATGAAGAAAATTCCTTTAAACAAAATCTGCAATGGCTTTGCCTATTAATTGTCTACCAATTTTTCACCATAACAATCGAAATGAAAAGGTTAACAACATGTTTAATTGAGCATCTCAAAATTTACTTGCAGTAATTTAAAATTTCACAAATAAGGTAAACCGAATATTAATTAACTTAAAACGTTTTCGAGGTGTTCCCCGTTGTGGTCTCGGCAAAGTCTAGCTCGCTGCAGCACGGAAGATGTTGCTCTTTGTACCATTTTATGATTGTCTTTGATTGTTCGTGCAACATTCAAGATTCTTTTTAGCAGCTCCTATCTTGTTTGCGGTTTTGTTTTGTAAACTTCCATTTTCATATATCCCCACAGGAAGAAGTCCATCGGGGTAAGGTCTGGTGACCTGGGTGGCCAACGTACTGGTCCATGGTGAGCAATTATTCTTTCACCAAAACGGTTATGTAAGAATCGAGTCACATGACGAGATACATGCGAAGGCGCTCCATCATGCTGGTAAAACATAGTTCCTCTGATTTGGAGAGGTATGTCCTCAAGAAGCTCAGGTCGTACGAATTCTAAGAACTGTAAATACGTTACATCATTTAACACCCCATCTATAATGTAAGGGCCTATAAGTTTGTCATTAATAAGTCCGCACCAACATTGACTGAAAATCTTCGTTGAAGGTTTGTTTCTACAGTAGCATGTGGACTTTCTTCAGCTCATATGTGAGTGTTTTTCCAATTGTTAATACCATTCCGGGTAAATTGAGCCTCGTCTGTAAAGAGTATTAACTTAACCAACATACGATTAGCTGCAATCCAACAACAAAACACAGACCTTGTAACATCTCCAGCTTCCCAAAGTACAATAATAATATAAAATAGGACCATAAGTCAATTTTAATTCGAGAGAGCAATTTTATTTTTGAATTTAATTTAATTTACATTGCAAATGTTTTTAGAAAGAGAGCTTAATAATTAGAAGCAATTTTAACGTAAAGGAAATAGACTAAAAGGGCAGACAAATTTTAAAGTCAATTTCAATATTAATTTGAATAAATGTAAAAGGCAGACAATTATTAAAATCAATTATTATATTCAATTTAAATGTGGAGTTTGAGAAAATGGACAGTTTATGCACTGACTTCAAGACGTGGAAACTATACGAGAAACTATAGGAAAAAATTTTACTTTTTCTGATTAAAATTTTTACGAATGTTAATAATTATCATCGACAATGGTGTGCATTGCGATCGACGAACTTTTCAAGTTTTTTTTAAATAATGTGACTGTAAATCGGACAATGAAATAGACTACAACAGTGTTGCTCGTGCGAGTATTTTGTTTTTTCTTTATCTTTTTTAAAATTAATAAGTTTGTGTGTCTGCCTTTTCGTAAGTATGTACAGTGAACTTAAAATCTTTTTCATTTATAAGTCACCAGCTCTCTTTGAAATTTTGTAGCCAATAACTTGTATTGTATTTGACTGTATTTAAAAATTGTTCTTTGCTATATATATGATATTAATAAATGTCAAAGGTCATTTCTAGATTGTCTACTTTGTTTGGCCTAATCTAATCCTCTTCACAAATATTCAATCAGGTCATAGAATTCACAATCGAGATAAAATAAAATTAAAGTAGAGTCTTGCAGTGCAACTGCATCAAATCAAATTTAATTATTATATTTTTTTTGTAAGCAGAGCATCTTACAACCTAATATTATCGCCGAGGTGAAGAGCCTGGACTTTCTGTAGATGATAAGGGTACAAACCTTCATTATTTAAAATTCTCCATGCCTGAGAAGAAAATACAATGTGTTGTGTTGAAAACCTCCTTACGCTAGTACCTGGGCTTCGTTGAACAGAATCTAGAATGTTTTTTTATGATGTTTGAATAACATTACCAGGTTTACGTTTATCAAAAGAACCTGTCTCACTCAAACGGTTATGTATGTCCGTAAATACTTGCCTGTTAGGTACACGCCTGTTGAGGAATCTTCTGCCATACTCAACAACAGCTGCTCTTGAACTTCCATTACAAAAGCCGTACACAAAGTGCATATCAGCGTACTCACTATTAGTAAACATATTTTGAAATGATTGTTACTGTAAATAAGGCTAGTGCTAAAATATTGTTTACAACTGTAGGTCCCGTCTTCATTAGCAAAAGTGCAAAACAGCAGGACGTTAAAAAAAATACAAATAAAAACTGGTAACAATGGGGTCAATCAGCTGACTAAAGTCTGTATGTATACAAAGCTAGAGCGAAAACTATTCGATCGATTTCAAACAAATTTGCACCAGACATGTCAAGTAGGCCTGTATAGATGCACGAAAAAAGGTTTTGAAAAATTTTGGAAAAAAACCCAAAAAATCAGTTATTATTTTTTTATAAAAAAACGGCTTGTAATGTACCAAATCCCATCTTACAAATTATTAAATAGCCTGTAAGTCAAAGACAGATATGTAAACAAACCTAGCCTAACCTACTGTAAACAACCATTTAGCAAAAACCTAGTAAAATATTTAGAATCGTCAACTACACTTATAAGAACACAATTTAACCAAAACAAATTAAACTAGAACCACCCTCAGATCAGAAACAATATGTATATAAATTATGAAACAGAACTATGTGGATTATCAAACCTGACAACAACTTAGCCTAGGAACCAAATCAGTCAAAAACAAAGTCAACACTTCACTAACACTTACTAACTATTATAACTTATTAAATAACACCACTCAAACGCATTATATATATTTATTCCTGTAATCATTCTTTATTGTAATACAAAGTATTGAAATCGAATAAACATGTATTGAAAACTTCAAGTTATGTAAACAGGCAGCCATTACAAACTGGCACTACGCGAACCAGAAAGATGTATGTAAATTAAATACAGAGTTGAAATTAAAAGGTATATTTAGATATAGACCTCAATATATAACCATATTTTTGCAATGTAAATTAAAATTAAGAAGACTATTTATAAACTAGATTAGAGATATTGATAACTACTTATTAAAATAATTATTGTATTAATGTCAACCGAACACAAAAACAATACAATACACATATCAGAGTTATTCTAATAAACGGGACTATTTCATAATTAACGTAAGTTAAATGATGTTTTGTCATTGCACGAATGTCCAATAATTTATAGTAATTAAAATACCAAAACAATATTCAAAAGAAAACTGCAAGTTTGAAATATGCGATCGAGTGGATTCAGTCAGATATTTTACGACAGTTTACGACGTTATACCACCAATGTAGGCAGCTGTGTGTGACGTAGCCACCTACAACTTACGCGAGGACCAATAACAAGCATCAACCAGAATGCAACAGTCCTTGCATTCTGAAAACGCCGCTAAAAAGACAGAGATTTGATGAGGAAGAAAACTAACGCTTGGCGTGGGTGGAAAAGAAGCGTCACTTTCAAAGAAGAAACATTGTCCCGATCTCTCATCGTTTATTCCAAAGTGTTTTTAAATATACAAGTGGTAAAATCAGTGCATATATTATCCTACAGAAATTGGTATCTTCTGTAAATCAAATACTTATAAACTTTAGACAATTTAAACATTAAAAACTTTCAAATTAACTTTTCATAAATTCAAAAGGACGCCAATTTTACGATTTTTGTAACTTAATTTTAACTTCATTATTGCGTCAAGTTCAAACAATATTATTCACAGCAGCCGAGTGCCCAACCCGAGAATATAATTAAATTAATTCATTATGATTTATAAAATAGATATATGGACATTTAAACAGTTAACTTGTGTTAGCCTATTTTATATGGAAGCATAGCCGAAGGCAAAATAATTTATGTATTTCAAAAGATTTTTTGAGCACTTACAGGATGTAAAAGATCAACTAACCAATTTTATTGTTTTACTGAATAAATTATCTTTTAATTCTTTATAGAATTGACTTATTTGTGTTTAATTACTTGTACAAAAAGAGATATTATAAACCGGCTTGAATTAAGTAGAGTCAGGGTTATTCTATCTGATCAAAGTTTACAATTTTATTATATCCTATAAGGAAGATTATAGGCTCTAACGATTTTGATAAAATTTTGCTTATTTTTAGCCTTTAATGTACCCTACCATATGCAAAAAACCGCATCTTTCTAAAAATTCTCGTTTAGCTAATAATAATAATAATAACTGATTTTAACACTTAAAACCAATTTAGACCGTACCTTAGAATTAAAATTTAGACAAAATCAAGTAGAAAACCAAACCTTTATTAGTAATAATTTCAAAGAAATACAAAGCGAATTAGAGGAGGTCAGAGATTGTCTAACCAGCCAGATAATTAGAGTAGAAACCCAATTTACAGGTAAATTAGCAGAAGTAGAACAGGCAATCGAAATTAATAGTAAGAAAATTGAAAGCATAGAAACAAGACTAGATGAGACTATAAATAGTAAAATTTTAAATGAGTCTTTAAATAAACAAGAATACACATTAGACAATAAATTAAAGGAAAATAAAATTAGTCTAATTAAAGAAGTACACAGTATGATAGCCGACCTACCCAAAAGTATTACAGAAAGCCAATTACCGACACCAATTAATGTAATTTGTAGCGCAGCCAACCACGAAGGCAACAACCCAATCGTTCCTACCCTTCCTCATTTCAATGGTAGACAAACCAATCCTAATGAGTATTTATACCGAATGACTCGTTATTACGAACGGTTAACTAACAGAAAAGTCAACCAAATAGGAGACGACCAGGACTGCCTATTCGACATTATAGAAAGCAGCCTTGAAGGAACCGCAGCCAGGTGGTGGCAACTAATTAAGGGCGACATATCAAATTTCCAACAATTTAGCACCGAATTTCTGGCTAAATTCTGGAATCGGGATGTACAGAGAGGAACTAGACAGAAATTAGAATTTGAGCAGTATAGGCCAGGAGGAAAATTGTCAAGGAGTGAGTAATTCATAGATAGGGTTTTAACTATGAAATCCATGATACCACAGCCAAAGGAAGAAGACATTATTGCAGCGCTCGTTGAACACTTTGACCAGCGGATACAGGACGCTCAGCGTGTCCAGAATATCGTCAGTATCAAAGAATTTGCAGATCTTCTGCAAAGAGAAGACACCGAGGAGGCCAATGCGGAAATACGAAGGCGAAACTACATAAACCCAAGAGGAGGATCTGCAAATCAACCTAACCGATCCAGTCAACAATACCATCAGAACAGCTACCAAAACCAACATAGAAATCAACAATCCAAACCTTCTTCCAACCAGAACAACAAATACGTAACTCATAGAGATCACCCATACCGCAGCCAACCTGGATATCAGCAGCAGCCTCGACCAAATTATTACCAAAATGGATCTCCAAATCAACACAACCATACAAGATATGACCATCAGCAACGACAGCAATCCAGACCGTACGAGCGACAGCCAGGACCCATACAAAGTAACTTCCGATTCACAAATCAGCATAATTCAAGACCTAATTACCAGAATAACGGAAATAATACATACCAGGAGAGGAGACAGAATGCCTATCCAACACTGGAGCAACAAAGACTCTGCCAACTAATTGCTACAACCACAAAACCAGACGCAACAAACGGAAATGAACCAGCTACGGAGAACAGCGCCGACCAACCAGCGTTAAACTCCAAAGCACTGGTTTAGGAATTTCATCACAAGAGAACCAAGGCTGTACAGGTGAAGCAGAGAGATGTATATCGACCAACACTTCGCTACCTATGCCAGTGCCTATAAACATAAACAAATTCGGAAATATGCCTACCAATATAAATAATGCCAACAATACAAAATTTACAATCTCCAATCTTTATTGCGATAGGGACTTCCTTTTAACAGAAGATAACGAAGACCAGATACCACAAATAAACAACAGATGTCCGGAAATAAACATAATTTTAAATGGAATATCTACAAGTACTTTGATAGATACAGGTAGTACAATTTCTTGTATCTCTGAAAATTGGTTTCAGGACAACAGAACCAAGTTAGGGCACTATGAACAATTACCTGTAAGTAATACTTACATAACAACAGCTCTAAACAACAAATCAAAGAGGGTGTCACACATAATATTATTACAAGCTGACATACTAGGACTTGAGTTTGACATGCAATGCATTATAGTGCCACATTTGATAAAAGACTGTATTATGGGAATGGATAAGATAAGAGATTTGAGAATGCACATAAACTTCGATGATAATGAAATAATACTCATAAATAGAGAAAATCAAACATTAAAAATGAGGTTTGGAAATGAGATAAATGAATCAGTGAAATGCAGAATATTATCTTATAATGAAGACACATATGAAGCACATCAAGATAACCAAACTCACTATAGTAAAATTAATAATAATATAGACCCCAGTGAAATTAGTGATATGTTTAGAGATAATAACAAACTTAGCCCAGTAGAAAAAACAAAAATTATTAACCTAATATTAAAATTTCAAAGTATCTTTTCGGAAAAACCTGGACGTTGTAATGTGTATCAACATAGAATTAAAGTGAATAGACCAGACTATTACCGTGCCCAAAGCTATCCAATACCAATAAATCTCCAAGAGGCCGTTGCGAGCGAAATAAACAGCATGCTCGAAGAAAACATAATAGAA
The DNA here is from genome assembly GCA_018207615.1 of Philaenus spumarius. NCBI lineage: Eukaryota > Metazoa > Arthropoda > Insecta > Hemiptera > Aphrophoridae > Philaenus > Philaenus spumarius. The sequence continues at coordinate 41,569 of JAGFPH010003160.1, read as the reverse complement.
GAATCAGATAGCCCTTTCGTAAACCCAATTATTATAGTTAAAAAGAAGACTGGAGACCTCAGAATATGTTTAGATATGCGACGAATAAATGCACTCATAACCCCTGACTACGAGTGTAATCGAAGCATTAATGAACTCTTAGCAAAAGCAGCCAATTCGCAATGGTTATCGACATTCGACCTTACATCTTCGTATTGGCAGATCGAATTGGAACCTGAATCTCGCCAATACACAGCTTTTCAATTCAGAGGAAAGATATACCAATACGTCGTCACACCCTTTGGACTATCTACCTCTCAAGCAGCCCTTGTCCGAGCATTAGACCAAGTTTTTAAGAATACAATTGAAGATTTCTCTTTGGTGTACATAGACGATATTTGTGTCGTATCACCTGATTTTGACCATCACTTGTTACATTTGGAATACTTATTCGATAAAATTAAATTAGCCAACATGACAATAAAACTTTCAAAATCCATATTCTGCAGGGATAGAGTGCCGTTTTTAGGCTATTTTCTTACAACTACAGGTCTAGAACCCGACCTAGAGAAAATCAAATGTATCCAAAATTTTCCAGCACCAACAACTAGAAAAGAACTTAAACGATTCTTAGGAGGGATTAACTATTATAACAAATTTGTTGATAGATATGCCCAAACCGTACAACCCTTAATGCGACTAACCTCTAAGAAAATCAAATTTATCTGGACAGACAGAGAAGAAAAAACATTTAAAGAAATCAAAGACCTATTTTTAAGAACAAATGTTTTGAATCATCCCATTCCAAAGCAACCATATTATTTGCAGACGGATAGTTCCAATTTTGCCATAGGTGGACATTTGTTTCAAATAGATAACAATAACAACAAAAGGGCCATCCTCTTTATTTCAAAAACGTTAAAAAAGTGTGAATTGAGATATACGACGACAGAAAAAGAATTGTTAGCAGTGGTATATTGCATACAAAAAGTAAGACACTACATTATAAATTCTAAATTAACTGTGATTACAGATCACAAAGCTTTAACGTTCCTAAACACATGCAAACTCCTCAACGCTAGACTAACCAGATGGATACTTGCACTACAGGATTACCAATTTGAGATAGTGCACTGTAAGGGTACCGATAATACATTAGCAGACCTACTGAGTAGAGGTAAAACAAACGAAAATGACCAAAATTCAATAACCAACCATTCAGAGTTATTTGTCGCCCACCTACAAAGACAATATAACATAGAACTTTTGGACAACCTTAGAAATTTGGCAACACTGCAGCAAAACGATTTAACAATCAGGCAAAATTATAATAAAACCTTAAATTCAAATCCAACCCAAACAACTAGATTTAGGTTAGTTGACGGAATACTTTATCATAAACACAAGGATACATGGTTAATTGTAGTGCCTAGACGACTTATAGAAGCTTTAATACTGGAATGTCACCGGTACTACCTACACTGTGGTGCCAAAAAAATGCCTATACACCCTACAACAAGATTTTATATTTAAAGACATGGCGAGAAAAATTAGAAAGTTAATAGCTACCTGCGACACATGCCAAAGGTGTAAGCATAGCAACAATCCATTACACGGTGAAACCAGCGGCATAAGATGCGAAGGAAAAGGAGACCTTGTGGCTGTCGATCTTATTGGACCACTACCCAAGAGCAAGGGTGGTGTACAATATATTTTTATCATTTTGGACACTTTCACCAAATTTGTAAAATTGTATAACCTAAAAAGGGCAACTTCACAAGCTGTGGTCGACAGAATGTTTAATCACTACATAACTTCATTTGGAAAACCGAACAAAATTCTAACCGACCACGGAACACAATTTAAAAGTAAACTTTGGATAAATAAATTAGAACAGAACAACATAAAGCACATTTTAAACCCGGTTTACCACCCAATGTCAAACATGGCAGAACGTCCCATCAGGGAAGTCAAACGATGTTTACGAACTTATTGTGCGAACAATCACAGAAGTTGGTCTATGTATATCCCTACGATTAACACTTTTCTGAACGAAATACAACACGAGACCACGGGATTTACTCCTAACGAACTCCAACTAAATGTCACCGATAACCGATTTTGGCAAGAAATTATACAAAACCCATTTAGAAACCAAATTCCATTATATAGAAAACTAGAATTAACCAGAAATAGAATTAGGTCAACTCAAATCAAACGAGCTGAGAAATATAACTCCAAACACAAGATCACTGTGTTTAAGGAAAACGATCGTGTTCTAGTCAAGTCATTTCCGCAATCCAGTTTAGGATATGGCGAAACTGCAAAATTATTCACGATATATGTTGGACCACTAAAAATATTAAAGAAAATAGGCAAGGCAATCTACACTCTCATTGATGAAGACGGAAAAACTTATGGTCCATATCATATCTCCTTGTTAAGACCATACATTGAAGCTAAACCTGTACAGACCACCAATTATGACGAACAACCATAAGAGTTTACACACCAGATATCAACCGGAATGCTATAAACACTGTATTGAAAAGTTAACCTCAATTCGAATACGTATGTGTAAAATAATGAACCAAGTGTTAACCATAACCTATAATGTTACCAATACAAACAAACAATATGTTATGTTACTGTGTTTCATAAGCAAATCTATATATGTGTTGTACAAACTATGATTCTATTAAGTGTGACCATAATAAACTGTGTTTCCCCATAAATAATAACAATGTTTCCCTAAACATAGTTAATGTGCATATTATGTGAAGAAACTCAGTGTTTAATGATTTCAAGAGACCTTTGATTTCATATCCAGTGTTCCATGATCAACGAATCTGTACCATATGTATAACTTTAAAACAAAATGGCAAACCAGAAGATCATATAATATTATGTTAATGTGTTCCCCGTCCCAACAAAAAACTATAACCTTACGATGAACTATGTAAGTCCCCAAATCCCTTTTATATACATAAACAGTGTCTATAAACAATTATCTTTTATTTCTAATGTTATGTGTGTTAATCTTAAGAACTTTCTTTAAACCATTATTTTCATTGTTATCGTCTTGTTATATGTTAGTATTAAGAATTTGTGTCATGTTAGACAAACCTATTGTTACTACTTGTTATTGTTTATAAGATGTGATTTCGTCCATTTAAAATAATTTTGCTACAACAGGCTCCGCAAAATCAATTTAAAGGGCATTTGTAATGTACCAAATCCCATCTTACAAATTATTAAATAGCCTGTAA
>JAGFPH010003160.1:17275-28321 GCA_018207615.1 Philaenus spumarius | reverse complement strand
TATAAGCAATCATAGAAAAATATTTATGCAGTCTAGTTATAGTGTTCAAGATGTTTTAAAATAATTAAAATGATTAGAAAATGTTCAGATTCAATTTATAAATGCTGCTGAAAATCTAGGTCAAACATCACCTACAGGTGCTTTCATAGGAATCAATATTTCTTATTGTAGGTTAGTACTTTTGCTGGTTTACCATACAAATTTATTTATTCTTCAAGGTGTTTCTATGCAATTGTTTGATAGATTGCCGCACTGTTTCTTTACTAAAAAACCAGAATCTTATGTTTCAATATATATACACAAATTAACCCCTTTATAATTTCTCATGGCTTAAAATGTTACACTGTAGTTACAATAGAGTGATCAATATTTCTTCAATTTTGTATGTCCTCTATATGTTGGTCATTTAAATTATTATAGATATTTTGACCCTTTCTCAACCACATATATATATATATATATATGCACATATTACATCTTTAGGATTAGGCTTTTAACCTAAGACGGATAAAAACGTAGAGAGGTCAAATATAAGTCTTGCAACAAATATTTGTATTTTTTGTTCATTGTTATTCTTTATAACAATAGCTACACCCACAACTTTGTTTGCTTAGTCCTTTCCCAAAAATTTAAATTTTGTTGTGTAGTAAATTCTCTGTGAACAGCACAACAAAAAATTCAAATGTCATGTTTCAAGTTTAATCAATTACAGAGATAAAGTAATAGTTCTCTGGAAATTTCTTAAATGTTCAGCCATTTTAAAATAAGAAAGCAAAAATCCTTTCTTGTATGTTAATTCTGCCAAAGAAGAAAGATTAATTTGCAGAATTTTTCCCTCTTTTCCACCATAATATATTTGCTGCCATTTTGAAATCGTAATCAAAAAATCTTTTCTTGGATTTTATCTAAAGGTTTTTCTGGAAGGTTTTCTGTATTTTTATCACATACAGTAAGTAAGGAAATAAATTTTTTGTTTTGCTGCTCAATATCCTCACATTGTGCCACTTAGGACTAACAGACCGGGGCTGAAATGACCTTTACACCTGAAACCAAAATGTTGGTAGTTTCTATATGTAAAAGATGTACTAAAAATGAAAATGGTGGAATACCACCTAATAACCTTGTGCATTTTTTGATGAAATCATTAATAAAGAGTTCAAATTGGGGGTGACAAGCAACTATTATTGGAATGGTGAACGGTTTCCACTCTACATGTAACATAAAATAACATAGGTAAGCAAGGAAAGCTATTCATACTTTAATTACATGGGCAGTAATTTAAAGTGGCTTATAGTCGCAGCATACATGGAGTTCAATATCATAAAAAACACACAGTGGTTGTTTATTAACTTCCCAATATGGGTAATGAGATAAAAATCAATTTTTTTTAATTTTTATTTGTTTTAGAAACACTACAATATTTTTACATTATTTTTAAAAAGATGTATGTGTGTGTATGTACGTAGATATTTTTTCATGCACAAAATCTTACAAATAAAAATAATATCAATTTCGTTATCATGACAATCAAAACTTATAAACCTCAACATTACCAAATTTTTTTTATCAAATTCGGTTGATGGGATTTTTTTTAAATGCCATTTTTATCTGTGCATGTGCAAATCATCGACACAAAATATGTATCACAATACATCTTAGATTGCAATAATATTGACTTAATAATTAAATTCACTTGATAAAAGGTGAAAGTTGTTTTTTTATTAAAGATTGATCTAATATTATAAATTAGATTTTAATTGGATCTTCTTCTTTGAATTGAATAAATTATGACCCAGTAAAAGAATTAAGTTAGGAAATGGAAGCAGAGCTATGTTATTAAGAGAAATTTAAAAAGAAACTCTTTATTCATAAAATGTTATCCAGCTCAAAATTTTAATGTTTCACTTCCACACTGCAAAATACTACTGATGGAAATCTAAAAATGTTGTTTAACTCATTTATATTGATGTAAAACACCTTTAAATATTTATTGAGCCTCATTGAATCTCTCCAGGCTGGGTTCTTATGTCAATCGCAGCAGCCCTGTCATTAGCCAACGTAATAAATAAATGACACTGATTAAAATTCATATAATGTATCAATAAAGTGAAAAGATAGTAAAAAAATATATTTATGAGTAATGTTCAGTACCTTGAGACTCATAGAAAATCCATTACTCAGTAACTAATATTTAAGGTTTTACACAGATAATCCATTATTATTACGATAGTTATTATTATGATAATATCCATTGTTAAAACTATTTGATATTTGACTATACCATCACTAATAAAAATTGTCAACTTAAATTTAGGGTGAACGTAGAATATCACAAAGTATGGAACAAATTAAAGAAAAACAGAAACTAGATTATAATAAAAAGAGGGACTGATGTTATCATTTTATTATTCTTTTTAAATAGGTTAATGTCAAATATTTTTGTCTAATCTGCTAAAACTCAAATTATGTGTCTGTTCTTTCACATTAAATTAATGTAATTATCAAATTGATGACATAAATTGGAGTCAACATATCAGTATTATTATAGTAATAAATACCGTTCAATAATAATAAATTACAAAACAAAAACTTCATCATGAATTTAAATAATCTGTGAAACGTTTAGCTAAGCATAGTCAAAATAAAAACTCCCTTAATTCTTCCTTTTCGGTGTCATAACTTTCCATAACTTCTCTCCCTTCAATTTATCTCATTAGATCCAGTGCTACTTCCAATTTATTGTAATATCAGCAACTTAAAGTATTTATATGATTTGAATTCAAATAAATCACTTAAATAGATTTTTTTTTTTTTTGGGTTTAAAGGCGAAAAACCTGGGTGGTTATCATCGCCTGTCACTTAAATAGAATGGGTGATATTGTTTAAACAAATAATGGCCAGGAATCAAACTAAATTGAAACAAAGTTTCAGATTGTTTTTATATTTGAGTGCGGAAACTTTCTTATACTGCCATTATTTATCTAATATTATTTTTAAAAAAATAGAGAATTATGAAAATGCTTTAAGGGGAACATCCTGAAGGAAAACTACTTTCAATATGTTTTCAGAAGAGAAAAACTGATGCCACTTTAGGAGCACAGCAAAACAAAAAATTGTCATGACTGGTAACTTACAGTAAGTTATTAAAACAATTAGGGTTAGGTAAACAATTTACATTACAACTCATGTGTTCTGCCAAAAAAGTTTCTTCAAACATTTTTACTATTTTCATAAATACTTGTCCACCATATTGCAAAGGTCCAATAAACACTTTGGCAACTTTAATGGCATTTTTTATGTAGTACTTTTCACTTTATAATAATTTATTTTAACAAATATTGTCAGAAATAGTTACTTACTCGCCAAAAGTGCCACCTTGAGCATGCTTCAAATACTTAAAAAGAGGATGAGCAGAGTCGCCGTTGACATCTACTTTATCAAACATATCAAACTTGACGTTGCGTTCACCTACAAAGCATACAATTTCCTCATTGTTTCCAGGCTCCTAAAACACCAAGATGAGTAAAGGTTTTAAATATTAGACCTTGCAACCAAGATAGATACAAAGACTTATGTAAAAATAACTTGTTTAACTGCACATTGTCCTTACTTTGTGCCCATAGGACTAATGAAGAATAAGGAGTTAAGTAACATTCAGAGAAAGTCAACTTCAATAACTGGATTCGTACCTATTAATAGGAAAACCGTAGTATATTGAACTCCATCTACCTATTAAGCTGTTGCAGCTGCTATAAATAACTTTTATGGATACTTTGTCAATATTTTTAGAATCAAAAGAAATAAAAAATCAACATTTAACTGTTAGAATCAATTAGAAAAACATTTAAGATGAATTGTACAGTTAATATTGAATAATACTGGTTGCTGTTACAAGAATAATAAAGCCTTGCTTATCTGAGTTTTGACAATCTAAGTTTCGTATTATCTGAGGGATACTGAAACATGTGGTTGTGATTGAGATGTTGTGCGCTGATTCATTTTTCAGTTTTCATGTTACAACTGGCAATGAAGCAGGCTATATGGAACTGCTTTGAAAATAGTAGTTCTTGTCTGCCTATAGACTTAGAAGTTTTAGAGAACCTAAAAAGAAAGTTCTGCCTACAACTTAAATTGGGGCTATCGAAATGATTAACCCTCCAAGTGGCATGGTTAAAGCTAAAATTAAAAAGAATGTTTTTAGCGTTTTGCAAGCATATTTTTAAAAATTCACCAAAAATAGTAAATGAACCCCAATCCAAAGGTGTTCCATAGCTTTTTTGTAGAAGAAACTTCAAAGAATTCAAATATGCCACTAAAAATTAGTTTATTTTGAAATTGTAAAAGTTATTAGCTTAGAAAGCAAAAAATTTTCAGAAACGGAAGGGAAAAAACCAAATTTATGCCTAAATAAAAAATAGTAAAATTTTTTTGTAATTTTATTCAAAATATACAAAAGTTTTGTCATTTAGTTCTAAATATAAATGTGTAAAAATATATTTCAATTTCAAAAATTTTCAGTTGAAAATAGCAATTTTTATGTTCCAACTACAAAAACGCTAAAAAAATAGGTCTATTTTCAAAACGAATATTCCTATATATTTTTTCCTCCAAAATGGAATTTTATTATATCAAATTGTAGAGAATAAATGGTAGAATTGAACTGTAAGATTGGAAATTACAAAAAACCTTACATTTTCTAATCAGATACAACAGAACTAACAAAAATGTATAAACTTTCCACGATTTTTACCAAAAATCCTATAAACAAAGTTGTATAATTTTGGAGAAATATTTTTGTAATTTTTTTCAAGATATACAACAGTTGTAGAAAATAGTTATAAAGAGAAATGTGTAACAATATATTTCAATTTCAAAATTATTTAGTTGAAAGTACCAATTCTTATGTTCAAACTACAAAAAACGATAATAAAACATGCCTATTTTCAAAACTAATAGGCCTACTAAGCTATATATTTTTTACTCCAAAATGAAATTTTATTATACCAAATTGTAGAGAATAAATTATAGAATTGAACTGTAAGAAAGACCTTACATTTTCTAATCAGGTACAACAGAACGAACAAAAATGTATAAACTTTCCATGATTTTTACCAAAAATCCTATAAACAAAGTTGTATAATGTTGAAGAAATATTTTTGTAATTTTTTCAACATATAAAACAATTGTAGAAAATAGTTAAAAAGTGAAATAATATCATACACTTAAAATAAAAAAACGCATTGCGATCATATAGCCTAAGCGTAAATCTGTCAAATTTAGGTTAGGTTAGGCACATTGCTAAATATTAGTATTATGTCTAAAAACCACTATATATCCGATCAATTTTTGATAACCTTTCAATAACTCTAGGCCTATCTGCCATTTTATCAATACTGTAGGCCTATTTATTATTTATAAAAAGTTTATACAATAGTTTATAGGCTAAATAAATTTTAGCCTAGGCTATCTGCAAAAAATAAAACATAACTCACTATTCAGAACACACTATTTTCAACACTTTATAAACATAATTTCACTAAAAAACACAATAACACATTCTACACCTATTTATTTATAACTGTAACACAATATAACACAGTTTTATAAACTATAAACACTTTCAATTCAGTAAAATATCAAGAGAAAAAATACTTGCATGTAATTGTTAGGTAACCCGGCTTGAAAAATGGCGACCGTAAACTCCTAAAATCGCTTGATTCTCAATTCAGTTTGTACCAACCTAATATGACAAAATTATTTGAACTGCACATTGACTAAAACTTTGGAACTTTATCTTTAAAACGGTATATTACACATCTTAAGAATAAATCGATTTCTGATGGTAAAAATCGATTTAAAAAATGCTTCCTTATTGGTCCAATCTTGACCAATGGGCAAGCATTTATTCTAAATGCTGTGTCTCATAACCGATTGTAGTCACAGATGATTTAAAAATACCACTTGAAAGATAAAAGTCTAATGAATCCAATGCTGTGATGATCTTTGTGACAATTGACAACTGTGAGGAGTTGCAGACGGTTGAAAATGATGAAGTTTTACGTTTTTAACATCGCGATGTCGCACGGAAAACAGCTGTTTGACATTCTACAATTTTGAAACAATGATTACGTAAAAATACGTTTTTCGAAAAAGTTTTAAATACAAAAGTTGAAGTTTAATTCATTTTCTTTCCAACGGTGCCAGTTTTATTACGATTGGATAATTATAAGTGAATTAATTAATCGAAAATGCAAATTCTCGCTAATTGTCGAAATAGCTGCATCTTGCGCCTGAGAGAATGTCACTTTGGGCAGTCTGCCACTGAGAGGGTTAAGAAGGGACCCAGGTTGTAAAATTTTGAAGAAAAATAACAATACAGGGTATTATTTATATGAGTCCTGAGCTTTGGGATGATGAAAAACAGTTCACACTTTTATTCTTATAATTAACATACATGTCTTGCATAATATTTAAGTTAGTTACAATTATAATAATATACAAAAGGTACATTCATTTGTAAAATATTTGTGTATTTGCCTAAAATTGATATTTTGTATATTATTCGAATTTGTGGTTATCAGAATTAGACTCTGCCCACATGAACTTTGATGATCGGGAATCTTTTGTAAATATTTGATCATAAAATAAAATACCAAATACTTTTAGTGATGCATTGTCTTTAAAAACATGTTTACAAAAATTACTAACAAATGGATTTAAATAGCTTATGTATAGTCAGCTTAGAGGAATTTCAACAAGACAGAATATTGATAGAAAAAAACAAGCGCAGGTAAACAATTTCTTATTTAGTACAACAGTACAAACATACGGTGTCTAAGTAAATACTAATTACCAAATCAGTATAGAAGTTGTCCCTAACCCTATTAAGCCTAAAAGACCAACTAACATCGTAATCAATCCATTGAAATGTAATAGTTTAATTAGAAGCATTAAACAGAACAATTGAATCATTGTAAATATCAAATAAAGTAAGCTTAAAGTATGTACTACGTACCTGTATAAAAACTCATATCTACATTGCCTATCGGACTAAAACATGATTTAATCACAACACAATTCAATGCTGAACAAAACTTACCTATACAATAAATATAAACTAAACTAACTTCTTACAAGCTATAAAACTAAAATTATGTAATATTATTTTTAAGGTATATATAACAAACTATTTGCAATTTGATTACTTAAGTCAAAATGATGAAATGGAATAATTACCCTTAACCCTCCGTCGGTCGCACCTAAAATATTACGTGATCGGTCGCACCGTATCTATAAGAAACTTTTACTTTAAAGTGGTTTACGATGACTTAAAATTATATTTAACACAATGTCATATATCATTATTGAAAGTTTAACTCCTTAACTGAATACACAATATCTTTTAATGTAAACTTGGATCGGTCTGACTGAACAAAAAAAATCTCAAATGATTGCTACATTTTCCGTTATAAAATTATGAAAATCCAAGGACATGAAAGGTCGCACGGTATCTGTCAGATACCGTAGACGTTTTACTTGTCAATTATTTAGGTTTCTTTGATAATAGCAAAATGACATAAAATTTAAAATTTTAAATAATTTTCCAAAGTTATTAATTTATTTTTGTATCTAAACTTTTTAATTTTCTATATCGTAATCTCAGAAAATTTGCTTTTTTCAAACACTTTTTTTAGAAATTAATTTCAAATATCGTACTGTTATTTTGTATTTTGAAAGTTAGAATAAATTGAATAATAACAAATTTCAATACAAACTATCATTTATTATAAAGTTAAATTATTGTAAATTTACAAATACAGATTTAGTTATCTGAATCGTCTTCTTCATCAAGCTGGTTTATCTTCAGTTTTGGGGAGCATTCTATGCATACCTTTTCTGCATGCTCTAAACAAATTGCTCTGTTACATTGGTAGCAAATATATTTAGTAACACGGCTTCTTTTTTCTTCACTGCATGGTCGACATTTTACTCGTTTTTCTAGCTGATTCTGTCCTGCATTTGCCGGTCTGTCTTCTTCTGGGTTCGGCTTAAATCTCTTCAATGATTTTTGAAGTGCACAGGACATCCCTCCTCTAACTGTGATCTCGGATCTTCTTTGAATATGTTCCACAATTAGTTCTTCGCTTAGCTTCCTCAAAAAACATCGTCTTTTAGTATTTTCCATCCCGTTGCCGAAGGATACAACCAGGGCATTGATTCCTCCAACGTTACACATCGCAAAAAACACAACCATGGGCCAGCGTCGTGTATTGCGTGCAACATTGTATGTTGAGCAGAGCTTATCAACACAGTCCACACCTGATTTAGTCTTATTATAGTGAAGAATTATTTCAGGCTTGTTGTTTTCTTCGCTTACTTCGTCATCGTGATGAAGTGAAGATATCAAAAGAACATTCTTCTTCGGCGCCGGAACAAACGATACCATAGAGCTATTGTCAGAAAAAACAAAGAAAGAAGAGTTCAGTGGTCTATGTTTGATGTTCTTCAGCTCAGCGGGATCCCTTTTCTATTTTTTTTCAAGGTACCTACATAAGATAGTTTTTTTGACTTGAGAAAGTCTACTAAATCCACTGCAGAAAACCAGTTGTCGGCAGTGATGTTTCTGCCACTTCCATAAATATGTTCGCTCATTCTTTTTACAACATCTTCAGACTTATTACTAGTTTTCCATGGTCCCTCTGGTTGTTTTCTGCAATATATTTCTAAAGTACTAGTATAAAATGTTTTGGAATCGCATAAGGCGAAAATTTTAATGCCATATTTTGCAGGCTTTGATGGTATATATTGCCTAAATCGGCAACGACCTCGGAAGGCTTCTAACTTCTCGTCTATTGTTACGTTTTCGCCGAGTGAATAACTTTTTTTGCAGTTACTCACAAAATCTTCGAAAAGTTCTCTTATGGGTGCTAGGTTGTCGGTTTGTCGGCGAACAGCTCTTGTTGTCAAATTGTCAAATCGAAGGCATCGAAGTAAAAACTTAAACCGCCTTAGAATCATTGTTAGCCTACATTTTTCTATGCCAGTTCCGTCCGTGGCCCAAACTTCCTCTAAACTCTGCCTGTTCGAGTGGTTAACCCCGAGTAAATATAATAGCCCGATACAAGCTTTTATTTCCCGGATGTCAGTAAACTTTGCATCTCTTATACGACTAAATTTTTCTTGAACACTCTCTATGTACTGATTTGTAAATTTTACAATTTTCTCAAGCATGTCATCAGTAAAAAAGTTGCTCCAGCATTCTAAAGGAGTTTTGCTTTGTTTTACGGGACCAATAACACCCGGAATATATTTTGTGGCAATGTTTTTTGATTTTCTTTACGAGGCCGTAAATACCATTTTAAGACATTATCTTGACCAAAATTGGCAGTTATAAATATATTTTCATTGCGATTTACCTGTTGTTGCTGAGTCAATGCCTGGGGCAGTACTTCCTCGAACGATGACGATGAATATTGCTCAAGGAGCCTACTATTTTCCAAAATAGCAGAGGAAACATACTCTTCATCACTCTGTTCAGTGTCAGAATTTTCAACACGATCTTCCACATTGTCTTCACCCTCAGTGTCCGATTCATCACCAAACTCATTCACATTTTCATAATCACTTTCACTATCACAAAACAAAATTTCATTCAAACCTTGGACATCGTCTTCACGTTCTAAATTAAAATTGGACCGTCTTTTGGCCATATTTTAAAGTTAAATATGTAACGTATTACAAACAAGAAGAGTCGCACAGTATCTGTCAGATACTAACAAAAAACTCACGGGAAGAGTCGCACCGTATCTAAGAGATTCAAAACGTCTAGCAAGGCAGGTATTATCTCGACTAAACCGGATTCGACACTGACTCGTTGGGGGGGTGGAGGGAAGCTACCACTGAAGTGGTGGGGGCATTTGGCGGTGAAACGTCAAAGAAGCGGGAAAAAAACATGTGCTGGTATCTGTCAGATATAGTGCGACCGACGGAGGGTTAAAATTAAATAATAACCCAAACACTTTTTCTATATTCTCAAAAACTACTCAACTAATTTTACTAAAATTTTTCAATTTACACAATATTAGTACTAGATTTTTTTAGAGAACATGGTCTCTAGTCATTTTAAGTATATTTAAATGGGATAGCTACCCCTAAACAATACAAATAAATTGTACTAAATTTCTACAATTATAAATCTAAAATTATTTAATATTATTCTTAATTGATATAAAAAACATTTTCAATTAGATTATTCAAGTCAAAGGGATGAAACAGAATAACTAGGGTACCCTTAAAATTAAATCAAGCAATAGCAAAGCATTGCCGGGTCCACTAGTCTAAAATATAATTAACAATCTATATTCAAATCTTAAGGCAAAGGATTGGAATTGGAATTGTTTTTTTAGATACTGAAAATATTGTACAGGTAATCACACAACTACACACTATTGTTGTTTGTTTGTATTTGCAAATTGTGAATGGTGATAACCGGCCTAGTAAAATACATTGGGCATGTAAAAAGTAGTCCGCTACAAAAACAGAAACCATATTAAATTTAAAAGTCGTTTAAATAATTAAACCCAAAATCAACAAACAATGGTAGCGCAGCTCAATCGTTGTGGGACAACGCAAAAGTGTAAAAAGCTTATGAATCAGAGAGGGGGAAGCCCTCAAATTTCCAGACAAAATGCTTTGAATAGTTACACATTGTATTGTTTATTAATTTTGGATAGTTAATTATGCATTTTATTATAATGGCATTTTCCATAATAAAAGATCGACAAAATTATGTAGCACTAACCCTAGGTTATTACTAAGATATACAATAGAATACCTGGTGACCAAATTGGTTGCACGGGAAACCGAGGATGCGCAGACCTTTTGAATCTCTGTACTCCTTATCAAGTTCAGCAAGTTCTTTGTAATTTGTTGCGGTCAAACCACATTGAGAAGCTACATTCACAATGATCAATACATGACCCCTACAAACACAATTACAATTTAATTAGTGATCAAATATTTTAAAACTATCTTAATAAATCATTA